>JANVCK010081108.1:0-15457 GCA_026546655.1 Epizoanthus illoricatus | reverse complement strand
CTTGTTGGAAAAGAAGGCAACATTTCCCAAGGTACCTGATTTTATTTCATTAAAGAATCAGTTTGGAATACATCTTTCCAGTTGCCGTATAGTCAGAGTACGCACTTACTAACAAAATCAACTTACTCTAAGTAAGATTTTGAGGGCAAAAGCATTACTATTCTTCCAAAGAAATTCCTTCTTTTAAATACCATTTTTCAGCACAAAGGGAATGGACAGTCACTGCCTCTGAAATTATAAACTAGTACTTCCTACATATATTGCATTTTACAAAATCACAGATTTTGGTTGGCCAACCCTTGGCTACCTTATCTCTGTGTAGTGCCATCCGGTGTTGCAGAGTATGTATGTAGATGTGTGACAACGTAGCTTGCAATGATTCGTTTTAGTTATGGAACACATCGCTTTTTAAATGTTTTTGCTTGATGTCCATGTACACTAAAACGATGGTACATCTTGATCGTTTCAACAAAAGTGGGAGAAAAATATTTTCAAAGAGGGCATATCAAAATGAAAACGTTGACCAACGACGATGTTTAAGAGTTTCATAAATCACACAAGACATCACACAGCCAACAGAGAGTACAAAAGTTTTTGGAGCATTTTGGAGTTGAGACCACTGCAAATACCACAACTTTGTATAACAAGTTTAAATCTGTTTATGAAAAGGTTTCCAGCAAAAGAGCCTCAAAGAAAGCTGAATACATATCAAACAAGTTTGAAATGCCACCGTCTTGGATTGAAAGGAATACCTTAAAAGAACAACTGGCTGAGGAAAAAGAAAAGAGAAAATTAACCTCCACAGAAGAAAACCTGTTTGTTAGATGATCAGCTACAAGAATAACTTGTTATTTTAACTCAATAAGCGCAGAGCTAGAACATACAATGAGGTTGTTTCATAAAGACATTTCAGATATAGAAATAGAAAGACCTGAAAAATGTAAATGATGCACAAGTAAAGAAGTCGAAGAGTTAACTAGTCGAGTAGTGACTTCAGCAGAAGCGCTGAAGAAAAAAGTTGAACATTTGAAAACACTTGAAGCAAGAGTAGCAGAGATGAGAAAGAAAAATTGCTCTATCAAAAACAATTTATTGGTCAAAACAGAAGTGCCAACAAAGAGACTTGTGTTTTTCCAAAGGGCATGAGAGAACTCGCAGCATTACGATTTCCGCCCCAACTGAGGTGGCTTCTATTTCTGAATAGCATTTACGTAAATCAGCGTTGCCAACCTATTCGTTGTGTATTGAATACGTAACTACACTGGCTGTTAAGGCCAAAAGTGGTATACCCCCTATGGATGGCGTACACCCTTAATCAAATTTACTTACCCAGCCACAGGGTCATATTCAAATCATCCTTGGCCCCAATTCATGATCAAGGAAAGAAATTGTTGCGACCCTATTTAGTGACTTTTCCACTTAATAGGGGTATGGAATACACTACTGGGAGTATGAAATTGGCACGTGTTGATGTAGACCTTAAGGAATTCTATGAGAAGCTAAACGTGTCAGATGTTGATGAGTTCGAGGATAAATGGAAAGTTCTGGAAGAGGCTTTGCAACAATGTCACTTGGCGATAAGGAACAAGAGGTCGAGGCGAGTCTTGTCAAAGGATATTGCCGAAGCGCAAAGGATAGAGGTGCAGGCTATTAAGAAGCGATCATTCAAGGTCACGAAACAGCAAGCACGGTTGGACACAGCTTCGCCGTACAAGAAAAGTGGAGATAGAGATAGCAAATAGCTAACAAAAAGTTGAGAGATGATCAATAACTCATTTCATTAGTGACACTGCATTTCTTCAAATCCATAGGGAACGTTTGTAGAGATGAAAACAAGTCCCTGTAGTGCATGAACTTCGCAAACCATGCCGTGAAATCACTACCCTACAAAGAAATGCTTCAAATGCCAGCAAAAACAAATGGAGCCTCCTGCTTACATATAACAACGAAAGAAAAATCTCTCAAACTTTAAGCAATCAAAGTTAAAAACAGGCAACAGCAGATTCAGAACAGTCAAATGTCAGTCCAAATACATGCGAACATGTTTTGATTGTTTGTGATATACACTTCCACAATTCAAAACAGTTATCTTATGCAATTCTAATGGCAAAGTCTGGACATCAACAATCTCAGCCCAGAAAGCTCAGCCAAACATAGTCCATGTTACAAGATCAAGCAAGTACATAATTCAAAACCCATCGTTCTTTGATCCGAAAACACTCATCATTCATGTTGGAACAAATGCTATTGACACAGTCCAACCAGATGCTGAATGTATATCAAACATTTCTGACATGGTCCATCACGAATTCCTCAACATTAGCGAAATGAAGATTATTCTGTCAGCCATCTTACCTTGCTATGACCACCAAGGTCACACAGTTAAGAAAAGAAAATATGGAGTTTGGCAACAATATGCCCAAAGTATATTTCTGAGCGACTTGAAAGAGAATACACCCGCCTTCTCAATAAGTGTAAGATTGAAGACCCACGAAAACTAAATGATACTCGGCAGAACGACCTGACAACCTGGCCAAGTATAAACATGGTCATATTTTCCACTACACCTTTTATCCTCCAAGATATTTGACACAGACTACATCAATCAGTATAAAGCATGCAAGGCGTACTCTTTATTTAAAAGCTCACATGTACATCAGATTCTCACTTAATTGCCCAGTAATTCTTGTGATCTGGTTGTTGTGAAGTCGTCTGTAACTCACTCAGTGAAAATCAGTGGAAAACCCCGAGAACTCTGGATTCTCATCTCAGAATCAACTGGCATTATTTCTGCCTACTGTGTGTGCACTGCTAGTTTCTCTAAGTGCTGCAATCATGTTGTTGCCGTATAGCCTCTATCTACAGTTTGTACTGAAGTCCTGTGTGCATTTAACGACAAGAGTAACTACAAAATAAAGCCAAAGAAAGTCAAAGATATGAACATTGCAAAGTATGATCTCCTGAAACAAGCCACCAAACGATCTCTTTTCAGTGCTGAAAAGATCAGTTATGACCCCAAAAACCCCTGTTGTTGACAACAATCAACTGAGGTAATCTCGTCACTTTTCGACAAACTGGAAAATGTCCAATCAAAAGCAGTTGTGCTCCAGAAAGCAGTGAGAGTCCTGCCCTCATAACTGACATTGCAGAAGAAGTGAGAACTCAGTGTAAGAATGATGGTGAAGCAAAGCTGCTCGAAACACTTATAAACAGACTGACATTCAGTTAAAAGCAGCTGGATGAGCTTCAAAAAGCGACCAAAGATCAAGCTAAGGGTAACGTGGAAGAAACAAAGACTTGGGCGAATCACAGCATCTAATTTTCATAAAGTACACACCATCGTAAATTCCATCAGGGCCTCAAGCAGTACAGTGAAACCGCAAGCTACCCCCCTTCTAATAAAGCTGACCCAACCGGAGAACCTGGACCATATGGATGTCATAAAGTGGAGTAGACAAAATGAGCACAAAACTCGAGAAGCATTCTTTAATGAAATTGCACCAAAACACAAGCAACAAAACTCAGCATGTGTGGGTTACGTGCAGGTGCAACAGCACCATTTCTTGCAGCATCTACTGCTAACTTGTTTAGTTGCTTGAATGTATATAAAATATCAAATTTTCTCATTCATTTAACTGGGAATGTACAGAAAGCAGTAACGAGAATTTAGCAATTGAGTTTTCAAGTTCTGTTCTATTCTAACTTGGTGTTTTTTGAGTAGAGAGAAAATAACGTTCAAGTCACTTAAAGGGGGATTGCTGCAATTTCAGGAGACTAAATTCGAGTAACCCAAATACTGATTTCGTGTTGGCCCAATCTGAAATCAAAAGTTGAGTGGAAAATTAATTCTGGTGATCAACTTCATTGTTTTCAATCTTGACCATCGTTGTGTATTTGGCCATCCCTTCAAAAAGGAGCAGCTGAATCATTTTTTGTTTTTTCCTGCCGTTAATTTTGCTGAAATCAGTACAACTAATGCAGAAAAGAACATGTTTATGGATCACCACTCATGATGGATTGCACCGAGGCAGTGGGTGCCCAAAGGAACCAACAGCAAATCCAAATCGAAAGTACAAACTTCTTCTTGAGACAAGACAGGATGAGAGTATATCTCAATAACAATGTGCACAGTACGTGGAAGCGCTGGGAGACTGTGGGATAAAAATAAAAAAGTGTTTTTGACTTGTGACTAAGTCACTTAGCAACTAAGTAGTTACTATGGAAGCTACCATTGTCTCAAACAAGCAACAGGCTGCATAGGTATGCAAGCCGAGACTGGAGTGATGGTCTTTGACCTCCCCAGCACTGCTAGAGCGTCTTCTAAGGAGACTGCACAAAGCAGTAGACCCCGCATCCAACCTTCTAAAAAGGTAAGTGGAGCAGGAGCTGGCAAGAAGGGAACCAGCCAGGGAGGCCAAAGAGCTATACCCACAGATCTTTCGGTGGCCGGGAACACCTCCTGAGAGTTTTTAGTAGAACTCAAAGAGTCTAGCAAAGCTCTAAAACAGGTATCAGCCAAACTTAGCGCAGCTAAGAAGGTTCATAACCTACCGGTCAACTACAAGGCCACTGATAGTGACTTCACCACTAGAGTGGACTTTGAGACCTGTGAGGCCTTAACAGATATTGCTTCCAAAGGGAGGATGGTCTTAATAAGCTTAAATCTGTTAAACGTTGTCAACAGGAGTTTCAAGTGTCTTCCTCCAGGAGAACAGAAACGATCTCCCTCCCTCTCTTCAAGTTACTTAATGGAGGAGAGGATCAGGCATCTGACCGTAGGTCAGTAGCACAAAGTGTTGAGCTTGGCTCATAACCTGCCAACAGCTCTAGTAGGGGTTTGGCAAGAGGCATCGCTAGTCTAGCACTTACCCAGGGTCAGGGCGCTACCAGCTCTAAGAGGAGATGCCGTCACAGACAACAACTGACAAACTAAATTGAAGTTCAAGTGGCGCATCTTGGCAAACTCCTGAAACACGGCCAAATGAATCAAATACTCTTCAATCAAAGATGGAAAAGGCACCGGAAGTTGTTCTGGGAAAAACAACTGAAGTCATGAAGTTTGACATGCCACACAGATATATGGAGACAGCAGCATGAAAAGAAGAGGTTCGATGCACAAGCTCAGATGCTCTACTCTGATAGACTTGCCCCCATTCAATTCAATGTCCTGGCAGCTAAAACCAAAACGGAGAGACAACTCATTGGATGGGATAAAGAATTTACTGTTAATAATAACTTCACAGCACCAGGTTATAAAGAAATTAAGACTATTCCTACAGCTGCAACTTTAAATAACAAACTCGAGTTTCTTAAAGTGCAACTAACTCCCATTTCATTAATTTAATATAACAAATCTGTGTTGCATCTGAGGAACTTTTGCGAAAAAATTTTTGAATTTGCTTTAATTATCAATTTTTTATGGCCTGTTCAAAACCCCAAATTTCAGCAAAATTACGGCCATCTTGGTTCATGACCGAGCACGCGGGGAAATGGATTCGAAAAGGACGTGACTTCATTCCCGGAGTTGTGCAATAACAATATTTTATACTTTATATATTTATATTTTAAAATCGTGCATGCAGGAAGACATATTGTTTCAGATTATGCCAGAAGCGTGTGTTGTATTCAACTGCAATAACGAAAGGGATCAGGAATTAGGCATTAGCCTACATCCGATTCCGTTTATAGACAACAACGGCTCGGAGCAAAAGAGACGATGCGATTGCTGGGTCAAATGGATTCAGCCACATCGCTTGGGCTGGACTCCAACCCCATACTCGCTGGTCTGCTCTGAGCACTTTTGGCCAGAAGATTTTGCAAGGAGGTTTATCAATCTGCCTGGTCAAGAATCTAAGGGCCAGCAGAGACTCGGTAAAGACAGTATTGGAGTGGACGTCTTCCCCACGATTTTCTGTCCGAAAATAAAAACAGCCCAGTCCCCACAGAGTTGTCAATCAAAAAGACAGGTGAGTTTTTGTAACTCAAAACAGTTGTAAAAGTTTGAAAATATTTAATTTTATTCACAAGCACTGCGATTACTTGTTTTGTACTAATGATGCTTACGTTCATAAGATCATAAGGGATGCAATAAAGGAGACAGGCGAACCAAAAAAGAAACGTCGTCGACACTTGAACTTCCCTCCAAATGCAGAAGCTGACCACCGGGAGGCTGGACCAACAACACCATTGCCAGCAGTGCCGCCGCAACCCGTGCCAAAGCCAGTGTTAGTACAGGAGCAGTTACCGGTACAGGAACCAGTGGCACCACCGACACCAATACAGCAGCCTAATGCCAAACAACAGGATTCGGCCAGTTGTGAAAAAAGTCCTGAATTGGTAGGTTTGAATTGATTATGTCAAGTGGCGTGACCCAGGTCATATGTAAATTATGTCTCTGGCCGGCCAGGCGTGTGTCAAGTATGATAAATCTTTTATATTTTATTCACGTCCGCTGTATTTTTTCATTGTATCTTTTGAGCGGGTTTCTTTCCTTTGTTCGCACACGCTTGCAAATATGTGACTATAATTGATTATATTGGTCAAATCTCCAAATTATACATAATAATGCAGTCTGAGTGCAGAAATTGAACAGATGTCATTTGACGTTTGTTTACACTTTGAACAGCCATTGTGATCAATTTAAAGTGATTTAGGAATCGTTTCACTTTCAGAATTGTCTTTTAAAAGACAACAGAATGCTGAGGAACGAAGTGATCACTTTGAAAGCAAGGCTGGAAAATCACCGAAAAGATAAAAGACAGGGAAAACGGAGAGGTTGGTTGTTTAATTATTTTTGTTAGAAATCGTACGATGTTGTGCCACGCTTATCATAGTGATGTTCTTTGATTGGTTTCTTGTGTGTGCTCTCCTTAGTCATAACAACCGCATTTGTTTCATACTCATAAATTTCTTGATATTTGACTACTGCAAAGGATTGTCATTATGGTAAACTTGGACTCCCTTGCTGAAATCATCCCGTTGTTTTACCTGCCATCTTAAAAAGATTCACAAAACATGGCACTTCGTCTGCATAACACCACATCTCTTCAATTTACATTGGCCGAGCTGCAAGAGTAAATCTCAAACTGTGTCACTGAATAATACTGTATGTTGTTCTGGAAATACAATGTGTAGTATTCCAACGTGACCCATTGCTGGGAAGGAATTGTCAGAATGGCAGTCGTCATCTTTTGCTAGAGGTATTTCTTGCAGTGTTGATGTGCTAGGGTCTAAAACTTTCATTTGTTCTGTGACTGAACGGATCAGTGAATGGAAGCACATTTCTTGTTTACCATTTGGACTTTTGGAAATTGCAATTGCAAGGTATCTAAGCTTCCGTAAGTTTCTTTTCTTTACAAAAGCTGTGACTAAACTAATTTCTTCAGTTGGGTCGTTACTCTGCACTTCGTGTTATATTAAAACTTTGTTGGTACAGAAAAATGATGTATCGGATTAACTTACAGACCAAAATCGCACAACACAATCAACCACATCCTTTACAATACAACAAGTGAATTTGAATATGAAAAGGGTTGAGCTTTCCATGCTTTATCCCCAAAACAAATAACGCTCCAGTGGGACCCCAAGGGTCACCCTTATTTAACATTCAGGCAGGTCTAAATGTTCTAAATTAGCTTGATATTATAAACTTGCTTTTACATTTGAACATACTTCTTAATGAGAAACATAACCAGCATGAATTAAACCCCATCAACAAACTTTCAGTTCTCTAATAGGTTGCGAAACACCGCTTGTTGATGAGGCCAAGGTTGACCTTGCACTGGCAGAAACATGAAATCAGTTAGTATAACAGTAATCCTGATTTGCATACCAAACATAATAAAAGCCCACTCAACCTTAATTGAACAACTAAATTTTGTTTTGTTGCAGTTTCTGGTACTTTAAGGTATTCTAGTTTCATGAATCGGTGTTAAAATTTCAAAATTCCCACTTTCCGGTTTTTGTGATTAGGTTCGTTATCCTGGGTTTGTTCACAAGCACTTACTATAGTAACCGTATTAGTTTTTAACGACAAACTTTTTTCCGTCGGAAAATTATATTCTTTTTGACATTTTGAATGTGCAATATTTCAAGGAGCCTAGGAACTCGTTTGGCGTCTGATTTGCATTGCTATGACCCCACTATGGTCGCTTTAGAGTTTGTGTGTCATTTGTGCGAAGAAAGAAGGAAATAGTTTTGGAAAATTAATCAAAAGTTTTTGTAGTTTTCTGTGGTAAAAAGGATGTCTAAAGTCTTAAAACTGGGGACAAAAACTCGTCCAAGCAAGAAGAGAAAGTCTAGTGGAAATTTTAAAGGAATTGCTCAGTGGAGAAAAGAAAAAAGTGCTTTGAATATCTATCTTACCGCATGGTAAAGAGTGTCACGATGCTTTGAACAAACAAAATAAAAGTTGCTGCCATGGTGAACCAGAATTATCTGATCCTGTCGAATTGACCAACAGCGTCGTATGTTTCCAGATAGAAGATGAAAGTCTGGTCACTAATACCTCTGCTTCTGCCTGAAAACTTGGAAAAAAACAGCTCAAAAGTGAAGCGGCCAATTAAATCAACCTCTCTCACGATGGAGCCCAGACCCGATCTAGGTGCTAGCCTTGGTCCCAAACTTCATGGCTACAGAATAACAGAATTGAAAATGTACGTGATCCTATGGAGAAAATGAATAACTGTAGTGGGGGTTAAAATCACTGTGAAAGAACTGAATCAGTGGGGTTTGGGCAGCACTTTGTTGTTCGAGTGCCCGGTGTGCAGCCAAAGTGCACATGAACACTTCAGAGAAAACACCAGGGAATGTAAAATGTTTTGATGTCAATCAAAGAGTAATTTCCGCTGCAGGTGAATTAGGCATAGGCCGAGAGAAGTTGACAGTGCTTTGTGACATTTGTGAACTTGCTAAATCCTCTATATGACACTGCATTTCAAAATCATGCCAAATGTATCCACGACACTAGAAAGTTAGTTCTTGATAATGAACTGGAATACTCTGTGCAAAGGCCAAGAGATTTTTACAAGAAGAATCCATTCTCTTCCCGACGTGTCAGTTAACAGGTAAGATAAACCTCCAATACTAGGCCTACAAAAAATATAAGCATATCACACTAAGGGAAACTAATCTTCCTTTTGTATGTGCTATCCTGGTCTCTTTTCTTATGTGTCTGCAAATAAAAGTTCCCCTATTCCAAAGCCAGATTTGTAGTGCACAAGCTGTATGAGCTTATGTTTCTTGTATTTCTTGTAAACAGTAATGGTCTATTTTGCAGTTACACAGATTGCAGCAAGGCCTTTGGCCACAAGCGAAGCTGGAGTTAACCATGTTTTGATACAAACCCACTTCACATTCTAAATATATTATCATGTTATTATCATAATGCAAAGTAGTTTGTGATCTCCATAATAACAAGGACGATCATTTCACAGAAGGTAAATCTTACAATCCGTATGGACATCTCCAAAAATCTCGGGGCCACAAGTTGGAAATCAGACATTTTGCGCACTGCCAACAGCTTATCCTGAATTTGTAAAGAAACAAACAACTTCTACGTTTTAATAAGAGAAAACAACAAAATATACCAATTCGTAAACAACACAAAACATATGGCGACATTTTCATCTTGCAACATGGAAGTAATATTATGTCTAATGACTGTAAGAATTTCTAATCTAACACCTGGGGGCGACTCCGATACGGGATGGGGAAGCTCGTCGAACTGATCCCCTAAAAGGTACCAATCTGGATGTGGCTCAAGCTAGTTTTACCCTTAAAAGGTACCATTTCAAAGGGTAGAGGTAGTCGAAACATAACAAATGATAAACATAATAGCATCAAATGCTTTCCAGTGCCAGTCGTTTTTAAAAGCACTGTCATAAATCACTCCAAACAAGTTTCAAACAAATTTTTATCCATAAAAGGTACCGTGTTGAATGTAAACGTTAACTTTTGATCTTTAATACCCTAAGAGGTACCAAAACCTGTGATTTTAACCCCTAAAAGGTACGGCAAGCATCCCCGTCCTTTTTCATACGGGAGTCTCCCCCCGGGGGGTCTAACACAACTATAATAATTATAGCTCCAAACTAAACACATTCAGTAAAATGTGTCCATACTCCAGGACCCATCCACTGATTCTTGGGGGGATAGTGGAACAATGTTAAAACAAATTTTGCAAGATCAAAGCAGAAGAAAAAAATTGCATAAATAAAAGCTATACAGAGAGAAAAATTACAGCCTAATATTGTGTGCAAAGAAACTGATGTCTACTATGAACACTTCTGAATTCTATCTTGAGAAGAAAACGCATTTTCTTATAACTTATATTCTTTTTAAGTACAAAGACTGGTGAGGACCTCCTACATTTGAGAGACAGCAGAGTAGTTGGAACTGGAGGCGTTTCAAATGGGAAAGGTCTATTCACACTGAAGTTAAATCCTGCCAACACCTGGATCTGTGCCTATGCTTCAGCTAATACGAGACCAGGGGAACTGTCCTGACCACAGTGACTACATTCTTCAGCTGTCATGGGCAAACTGATGGGACGAATGCTGCCTTGGTCTTGGGAAAATGATCAATGATGGTACATGTACATATATTTCTATTTCCAATATAGTTCATTGATGATTTGTCCGTAATTTAAATTCAAACTTCCCCGCGATTTCAAGAGTTAATTATTCAAGGACTAAATGACTACACTTGAATTATAAATCTCCTTTACCACGGGAACTTTTCTCTCCCTGAAGGTGTAGCACTTCTTTACAAGAAATTACTCAAATTTAAGAGCTAATCTCTTGTGAGAAGATATCCAAAATTAGAACTGATCTTGTATCAAGAAATCTGGACTCTCCGCTCTGCTGCCTGAATGCTGTCTCACTGTTGCCAAACTGTGTACTTTCGAAACTGCCTGACATCATCAGTAATACTACTACGAAGTCCTGTGATCTAAAGCCTCTCCCAACACCTACTATGACAAAATGCATCGATATCTTGTTACCTGTAATGACGATTGTCAAGCTGTCGTTGGAAAAAGGCAAACTAGAAGCTAGTGTGAACCAAATAGTGTGGATGCTACATAACAATCTGAAGGTTAACGATGACAAAACTGAGATACTTGTCCCCCATCCCAAGCATTGTCCTGCCCCACTAATAATTTTATTGCAGTGTATCTGTGAAGCTGTGACTATGCTAAAAACATTGGGGTTATATATGATAGTACTGTAGCCCTAGACCGGCAAATCACTAAAGTATGCAAATCTGCATTTTTTGCCATTAGAAACATTGGACATATTGGAAAGTCGTTAAGTTCTAACACTATAAGATCCTCGTACAAACCTTTGTTACATCCAAACTCGACGATTGTAATTCACTGCTCTATCGTCTGCTGCATTATTTACTACAACGCCTACAATACGTTCTAAACAGTGATGCAAGACTAGTAACCCTATCACACAAGTCCAATAATGTCACGCTTCTTCTACACCAGTTACACTGGCTCCCGATACAGCAACACAGAGTTCAAGATCCTACTCTACACCTACAAAATAGTAAATAATACCGCGCAAGTCTATCTAAAGGAACTGTTAGAACCTTATGTTCCACAACGAAGCCTCCGATCTGGCTGAAACTACTGCTTAGAGTGCCACCATACAATCTCAAAGGCTACAGACACAGGGCCTTCTGAATCTGCCCACCTCACCCACAACCTACCACTAGATTTAAACTGCAGTGACAAGAAATCTTTTCACCAAAAATTGTATTACCCACCACGTTTAACTCTAGTTTTATATCGTATTTTTATTCCTGATGACATATTACACTCTTTTTCTTTGATAAGAACGTCTTATTTTTGGGACGAGGCTGAATGTTCTTAAATATTTGGGGGATTTTAGCCTCAAATGTTCTTAATATAATCATATGTATTTGGTGTACTCATTTTCATTTTTTCTCAAGCGCAAACGTTCCGGAAGCATAAAGCTATAAAGAAATGAAATATTAAATAGAAAAAACTGAACTTTTAGTGACGTGACTGAGCTAGTGTTAATAGAAAGCACGTGGTTGTCTGGCGGCAAAATGAATTGCAAAAGTGTTTCATTTGTCTCGAATTGTCAGCCATTCTAACATGTTGCAGCAGCCAACACTTGCATTTTTTGGCTTCGAGAAACAAGTAGAACACAGAAATTCTGAGAGCGAAATTAAGATACCTGATTTTTTGTGCCATTTAAAACAATCCAATGTCCGAATTGTGATAAGAAATTTGCAAATAATCAAGGATTTTCTGTGCACATGAAGTGTGTACTCGGTCATGAGGTCAACGAGCTGGCAAAGGTTGAGAAGTTCAACAAACCACTGACCCAATGTAATGTAACAAAATAAACAAACTATGTTCAGGACATGCATGCACCCAGGGAGGAGAAAGTAATGCAAGATTTAGTGATGAAGAATGATTGCCGACTCCTCAAAGAACTAATCATGCCTCTTGTGTATAATTTGAACAGAGGTAAATTTGGAAAGCTTTCAACTGGTCTTGTCAGTAACTTTGACATTAGCCAATATCAGTACCAGAATGTCCTTCAAAACCAGCTTGGCAGGGAGCTAGAGTCAGCTTAGTGACACTGCAGCAAACAAAGCTTTCAACGTATTTAAACAATTAACCAGTGGGGGTAAAATGGCTTTCTCACAACTATAAACAAATGTTAGAGAACCATGGCATGACACATGATGCTACAAGCCTGCATACTATCTTGAAAAGGCCACATCACAAATAAGAGGAAAAATGTGTCTTTCCGGAAAAATAAAATATAACACACAATAAAATTATCATTCTTTAGTTCTTTTAAAAACTGACATCTACCAGAATACTATTTAGATGAAATAAAAAATAAAGTAAGAAAGGAGTTTGCTAAATTTCGAATTAGCAATCATAACTTAACAGGTCGCTACCAAAATAACAGGATTCCAGCTGACAGTCAATTCTGCTCACTTTGTAAAACAACAACAATAGAAAATGAAAAACATTTATGTACTCAGTTGTAAATATTATGGAACCAAATAAAACAATTTCTAGACGAAATTCAAAGCATTTCACAAGTTTCTATAATGGATTTGAACACTGATCTTATTAAGTCCTTTATGAGATCAATAGTAACAGTAATAGAACTGTTTTCTCAATTCCTTTTTTAATGTTTAGAAACAAGAGCATCTACTTTAACTACAGAGACTACTTAAATTAAATTTTATTTCACATAATTATTACATTCCAATTAATCAATATCATAGACTGCTGTAGTTTACGTGCATATATATCTTTTCTCTTTGTTTATATACTATTTGTTACAGTTTTATCTTTTAATATACTTTAGCAATACTTGTAACACAAATTATTAAACCATTTATAAAAGTCAAATATCATGCTGCACACTCCTGGGATTTTCTCACCACAGTCGGGGGAACACGTTCCTGGCAGTAACTAATTATTACACACAAACTGGTGCCAGGATCCACGTGAAGTCCGCAGTCTATAAGATGAGTGGGAACCAGTTCATCCTGTACCAGCAGCTGGCAACTACAGGGGCTCGGCACCTCCGCAGCTTCACATACAGGAGAGAGCGATACACTGTGGCTGCAAACTACATGATGGCAGCAAGTTCAAAATTGATAGTGCCGTGTACATATGGACCTGAACTGTGATCACGGACAGTGTATGTATATCATATACATAATGAGTAATAAATTTAGGTCACAAAACTAGGGAAACAAAAAATAGGATACTGCATAACTATTTAGAATACCAACTCGAGACTAAAAATGATAAAAATAGTGGATCATGAAACATGCTCATTCTGCAAGGAACGATAAGAAATTTTATATCATTTATTTGTTTCTTGTCATCATGTGGAAACATTTTGGGATGTTATTTGACTTCAACAGTTTTCCACATTTCTGAACAATTGTATTTGGTTGAAAACAGCTGATACCCCAGCTCCAAAACTAAAATAAGTTCAAAAAGGTTTGGATTCAACAGATCCAAACCCATGCTATTCGAAGTTGCTTCACTATAGTTAAGTTCTTTTGATCCTTCCGCCATTGCTAAAATAACTGACTAGAGCTGAGATAACAATGGTAAAGTACAAAAAGTAGGTCACACTTGAAATGCCTTTAAAAGCCCTTGTCCATAGTGTTGTTTTGTTTTGTTTTTTTAAATTTAAACAAGTATTTTATTGATTTTCTAGACATTACAATGTTACAGTGCTTTACAAGGAGGTGAGGAAGGTTGATCTATGTGCGTTTACAAGGTCTCGGAGTGTTTCTTTTTCCAATATAACTTGTTTTGCAGAAATATAACAAAGGTTTGAAGGAGGTATTTTTCCTGATTCCAGGCTGCTTGATACAAATAAAATTTTGCTACTAGTATGCAATATTTTTTGCATTACATGACTTCTTGTCTGGTTGATATCCATAAAATATATCCCTATGTTGGAGGTCTATAGTTTGCTTAATATTGCAGGAATTCCAACAATTTATAAATTCTGCACAGAAGGCTGAGGTTTCCGGGCAGTCTACGAATAGATGCGCGAGTGTTTGTGTATTGTTGCAGAGGTGGCACTTGTCATCTTGAACTATTTTATCTCTAAATAAATTACTTCTTGTGTATAAGATGTAATGGTTTATTTTAAACTGGAACATCGACATTTTTATATTCCTAGTGTAAATGCTTATGTGCTGCGAAACAGACGGACTTGTATCAACGATCGTATCCTGTGTTTGCTATGTATTTGTTTTTAAAATGACGAGTTTGTTCGAACGTTCATGTGTTGTGAAATCAGATAATTATGATCGCCCTGTTGTTTAGAAGGTGACACTTATGCAAATTTTTTACCGTAGCTGCTACGGGTAATCTATTGTTTACTTAATGCCCAGTTTAGTCCTACGCGGTTTTGTCGGAGTGATGGTGAGTAATGGCGATGGATGATGGTGGATGATGGTGGATGATCGCGGATGATGGTGGGTGATGGTGGATGATGGTGGATGATGGTTGATGATAGTGTGTGATGGTGGGTGATGGTGGGTGATGGTGGATGATGGTGGGTGATGGTGGGTGATTATGAATGATGGTAATAGATGGTGGTGAGTGGTCGTTGGAGATGGTGGTGAGTGGTCGTTGGTGATGGTGGCTGATGGTGGCTGATGTTGGATGATGGTGGTTGATGGTGGTTGATGGTGGCTGATGGTGGCTATCTTGGTGGCTGATGGTAGCTGATGGTGGCTGATGATGATTGATGATGGTGGATGATGCCAAACAATGGCGATGGAATGTGAATGGTGGCGGAAGATGGTGGTGGCTGATGGGTGTTAAAATGAAGTACAATGGAATAGAAAATGGCTTGCCCGTTCGCGGGTTAAAGAGAGACTAATACATGCAATGTAAGAAATGCAATAATGAAGAAATGTA
>JANVCK010080997.1:0-12133 GCA_026546655.1 Epizoanthus illoricatus | reverse complement strand
TACCAATTTCAAACTTTGTCATTAATTATAACTTCAGCACTTACTTGGTGTTTGATTCATCTCATGTGGTAATACGATTCACTGCGAATGAATATCCAATCAATTGTGCAATGTGCATCTCAAGTTTTTAGGCTCTAAACAATCCGGAATGACAACAGACTTGATGGTCATACTTCTGTCACCATCTTTAGGAGTATTTGTTCCAAGTAAATTCGTTCATTCGTGTATCCAGTGCTGGTAATTCAACAATTGGGCTCCCAACAAGTTTACAACACTTGAGTTGTTCTCAAGGCTTTCAGGTTTGTTTGTTTGTCTTGCGTTGCTTCTGTGCCGCATGGTTTCCTTTTACCGATTCACAGCAAGATCAAGGAATTTAACTCAAACGACTACTTTCCGCTTCTTTGTATTCCAAATGGTCATCTGCATTAGTTTAGTAATCCAAATCTATTTAGTCTTTAAGTTTTCAGTATCCTTGTCGTTTAAGTATCCGTCGGAAGGACATGTTTGCAGCCGATCAATTCAGTTGACAGAAGATCAATGAATTCTACAAGTCAAGTGAAGCAATATTTTTCCACTCGCGGGACTACACTTCGCTGTTGTCGATGAAATGCTTTCCAAGAATACTTTAAAGTTGGCATTGTTGTCACCAGTGGTAAGGCTTTCCCCGCCAAGGCTTGAAAACTCTTCCAGAAATGAAATTCAGCGTCTGTCTTGAACCATCTTCTGAACACGCAGAACACGAAGCGAACTCCAACAAATAAATGTTACACTAGACTGACCTTGAACTTACCATATATGGAATAATGTGTAATTTCACATGTGAAATTACAAATTAACGGTGAAATTACAGGGTAAAATTAGGGAGTAATTTGTCACTCATGGTATTATAATAATAATAATAATAATAACAATAAAAATAATAATAATTTTAGAAATATGGTCTCATTGGAAGACAAGGAAGTGCCCCAGCTGAACCAGTTTACTAGACATACAGCAAGCAGCTTAAAACTACCAATTTTACCCTAGGTTTCCAATGACGAGAGTGGGACCTAGCAACAATTTAAAATTTTAAATTATTAATAATGATAGTGAATGACAAAACAGACAGTATATCTCTTTCTAGATTTTGCCTTTTAGTTTCAGAGGTATTCGAAAGTTTACAATAATGTTTAAATAAAAGATTGAGTTTTAGCTCCCAGAGGAGATGGAGGGCAACAGACCCTACCCCCTACTCCCCACGTGGGTTCCTCGAGATGGTATGTTCATGCCTTTGACTTTTTTAAACTTCTTTTTAGGTAGAATGAAAAGAACAACTCAAACCTGAAGTGCCTGAGCATATGATACGAGTGCATCAAACACTTGTTGAGGAACTCATCAGAACTACAGGTTGTGACGATTTGTAGATCTCTATAGCAGTCATGGATTGTTAGTAACAAGAACAATGTATCTCCTTGTAGTTGTCATTTTCCTCTGCAGTAAGAGGTTTAGTGACGAAATAATTAGGATCAATTTTAAAGTCGGATAGAATTTATACATTTTGTAAGCTACAGTACCAGTTTTACAATTTATAGAGAGTGTACGTTTTTAAAAAGGGTGACTCAGATGCAACACTAACTCAATAACCTTGAGCGTATCAAATACAAATAAAACAAATTTTTACACAGCTTCCTCAAGGCACGCATTTTCTATGGGCCGTTTCTTGTTTTTACACATCACGACCCCACGTTTTGGATAACGCCCTAGTCATCTCTTCTTACAACTTTATGTGAAGAGCTATGATTTTTTATAAGATGCAAAAGGGGAGGGCCAAGGTTTTCCTATGTATCCACATCGACAACACTCCAGCCCATCCCCACCCCCCCTTTTAAAAGTGTACACTCCCAAATAATATTATTATTGATATTAATATATTTTTAATAATATATTAATATTATTATGAGTTTTACATACTGTAAACTTTTCAATAAAGTAGTAATCTTATAATAAAATAAAACTAGTAACATGCACCGTAGAGTACGGTTTATTTCCAGTTCCCATCAAAAGTGAGTGACAAATCGAAATTGCAAACTTACGTATGTGCATCAGCTACCTGCACATGATACACAATTCCATGCATGAACAAGGGCAGACCCAGAAATCTCAGGAAAAGGGGGCCAGAATCGAAAATTTCGAAAAGGGGGACCAGAAAGGGGTGTCTGGGGCTGTTCTGCTATGTTTTTGTTACAAAACCTTTGTAAATATGCTGACAAAAGGGGGGCAGCCCCTCCGGCCCTTCCCCTAAATCTGCTAGTGATGAATGGCCAGAGGTGATTAGCACTGGATATTCGGCATTTTCAGAGTGTTTTCAGCCATCCACATTGGGATCTGGAAAACGATGACATTGTGTTTTGTATAGGTAATCACATGGCTTGGAATGCAATTAACCAACAAAAATGTTGGCGCCACCTTAAATTTCTGAGAAGATAATGTACGGATCAAATCGAAACTTCAACATCCCCCCCGGGCATACCCCGGGCATTTGATGAATTGCTGTGCCCGGGTAGTAGGGAATTTGATGTTGGTGGTTGCCCCATGGGTGGGGAATTTGAAATTGAAAGGGAGGGGTGGTGGGGAATGTGAACAAGTTGTCTCGATTTCATGTTATAGATGCCTCGTGGTTTCCTCGATCGAGTCGCTAGTCGAGATTATTTACGGACTCGAATTTTCACAAGCTTCGCAAGTTCCAAGTTCTTCTACCTCTTTATATACTTCCAATTTTTCAAGCAAGCAACGTACAACGATGGGAAAACATACAATGTTCCAGAATATATAAAGATTTGAAGTCAACTCCATTTTAATCTTTGTTTACGAACACTTTTTGTCTCCAACCACTGAATAACAATTTCAAAGTCCCCAAGGGTAGGGGCATTTGATCACTTAACATTGCTTTGGAATGGAGCATTTGAACAACGTTTTTGTCCCGGGAGTGGGGAATTTGAACAAACAAGACTCCAAATGTTCAAATGCCCAGGGGTTGCCCAGGGGGGATGTTGAAGTTTCGATTTGATCGGTACATTACATCTTCGGAAGATGGCAGTTACATTGAAGGAGGTGCAAATATGCTTCACGTGATACAAATAAACTGATGCGCAAACAAATACAATGATATGTAAACGCAAACAATAGTATTATATATCTGATATATCGAATCCAAAGGATGCAGTTTATCGAAGCTGAAGAGACACTAGAAAAAAAAATATCTAAGTCATGTACTCGGTTCATTTATCTTTTGCTTGAAAAGCAGATTTCTACTTGTCGTCCAATAGTTTCATCTGTCTAGAGCAGTAACATGTTGGAGTAAGCCATTTTCCTCTATTTGCAATGCTGTTTTAAAATATTCGTTAACTGCCAGTTGTGTCACGTGCATGTGGAATATGAAGAGGACTGAAATAAATCTCAATTTCTCCAGTGTCCATTTAGTATAAATTATCAAGACCAAGCAATATATATTTAACGTCAAGTAATCCGGGATTTCCCCAGCAACAAGGAATAAAACCCACAACAGCTTATCACTGAACACAGCTTGAATTAACTTGAAATTGTGTTTTGGTTTCGTGTATGGCATTATCTGGAGATTTCACCGATTCAACTTTGCCGAAAAACTGCAGGAGCTTCCTCTTGTGATTATACTTGATTAGAATTTATATTTTGTTGTTTGACAAGCCCACTGTCTTATTGCGAGCATCAATTTGTTTGTAGTGCAGCTTTTTTGTATCAAGAGTCTTCGTGGGTCTTGCGGTTACAGAATTTCTCTTGGTGCATGCTTGCCTGCAAAATACTTTTATTATTTCGCACTCTGAAATTCGATGTAAGAAAGAAAACGTTTTGTATGTCCTTGAAACATTGTTATATTTTATTATATAAGAACCCTTATTCTAACAATTATATGTAAGTGGTTAAAAATCAATCTAAACGTACTTGTTTAGAAAGGAAAATCTTTAGACTCTTTCGTGCGTTTGCATTTTGTTCAGTCTTATTCGAATGTGAGATTTCTACTTTGGAATACATAGTTATTAAAATTATACATTTAATACTGAAGCTGTCTCCCGATTTTTGTTATTTCTCCTTATAATACTTTACTGCAGAACAAATTATGTAACCTTTTATTTGCGCTAAGCACATTTAGTATTTACCGCCATCAGTACATTTTATCCATGTACATGTTTTGTACGTATGTTCTCCAAATGGTTAAATTATGGCACAAAGTATTCTGAAAATGAATTATCGAAAGAGCTTTATTTATCAAAAGCATATCTGACCTTCCGCGTTATTTATTCGAATCTTTTGTTTTTCTAACTGCAATATGTCAGTTAAACAGCAAGAACTAACTATGAATCACAATGAGTTATATGATGCTTGCTCGTTTGATGACTTTCTTAGTTCTAAGATAGCTAAAGTTGATTCCTTTTTCAATACTAAATTAAATTTGCTGAAAGCTACTGACCGCTCAATAAATAATATTTAACATATATATATACAAATCGTATAGATAGAAAAATATAAAAGAGACAGTTACTCGCGGAGTTTCACGCGCACTAAGCGATCTTCAGACTGATCTTCAGAATATATATGTATACAAACTGAAAATGTTCAAAGATGAAGTTCATGCAAGAAAAGTCGATTGACTCATAGTTTCTTTATTTCAATATATGCTTTAATTTAACATTGAATTCTACTTTTCTGCTCCAGTGTTGTTCGCCAGAGTACTACCATAGCAACTAGACAGGTTTTCTCTTCTGGGAGGCTCAAAGATGCTGGTGTCACGCGTAGATCGTTTATGGGTACAAATGTAAAATATTTAATATCATTCATTAGGTAAGCGTTTTGGCTATTGGCTTTCAGCGTCTTACCTTTGTTGAGAGGCGGAATGAAGTAAAAGTATAAACTGTTCTTCTCCCATTTATCTGCAAATTTTAATTGCAGCTTGCAAATATATTTGTTTATCTTTGATCATAGAAAATGGGAGACAAAAAAATTTGCATTTTGAAGCTCATTTGCACCTGGAAAAGTGTGGAACCTTCAATAAATCAACCCGCTGTTTATGCCATGCAATGATACTCTTGATTCGAAATAACTTTTTTCCAATCAAAATCTATCATTCTTCTTTGGTCAAGATATATTTTGTTTGACGATTATTCATAATACTCAAAATTGCTATTATTTGAATTTTCGAATCGTCTCAGTTTTCTTATACATTTTGTTAAGTGCGTCCGTTAGATGAATATTTTGTAATAACTAAGTACTCCAACCGAAACTTTCACCCTGTTAATATTTCACGATAGTTGGATGAAAATCGTTTGCAGCGTAAAATTTTAATGTCATGACATATTGTACATACATCTATAATTTAGTAAGTGTTCGACAATATAAGATTTATGCGCGACTTTTTCGCTCAATTGAAATTAGTACCTTGAATATGTCTTTTGAACCAATTTTCGTTCTTAATTTTCCAGTTATATCTGGAGCATATTTACTAAAGAAAACAGAGAAATTGGTACTATGTTAGCTGGTGGCGAAAGTTATTTATTAAGAGCAGAATATTAAAATCTCTTTGAATATTTTGTGTTTGGAATCGTTACCGAATCATCGTTGTCGGATTTTAAACTTTCAATAACGCTGGCACTATGAGTAAAACTTACAATTTGAACATAGAATATTGACATGATAATCTAATATATTCGGGCAATTCGCATTATGTTAAAAAGATCGACTAGAAATGTATTCATATCAGAGTAATAGAAGCCTACTTGCTCCGGAAAATCTTGACTCCACTCATTATAACTTCTGGTTAGCAACGAGTGGAACATTATCAGTCAAGCTCGCGAAGAGTCTTTCTTCGTAAACACATTTGTCCGTGGATTGCACAAAGTTTATCTAACCGAGGCAGGATTTTCCAGCATCTTCATGAAAGATGGATAACACTTGGCGCCACGAACAAATTCTTCTAGATTGACTGTCCCATCATTATCCCTGTCAAGTCGAGTAAATAGCTTGTTTGTGAACTTTTCTGGCGTATTCTCGTCTCGAGGGAGATTTACCCTGTCGCCTGCAACGCGGAAGATTGAGCGCACAATTTCGAGCATCTCCTTCCTAGAAACGGAACCTCCTCCGTCCGTGTCATACATTTCAAATGCCCAACGAAGCTTCTGGTCTTGAGTGCCGCGCGAAATGACCGAAAGACCTTCAATAAACTCACGGAAATCTATATACCCGTCCTGATTTTTGTCGAAGGTACGGAAGACGTGGCCAGCAAACATAGACGCATCTCCGGAAGGAAAATGTTTTGCATACATCTCAGAAAACTTTGTCTTCGACATTTTACCCTTGGGGCACTTTTCGTGAAAGCCTTTAAACCAGCGTCTTAGTTCTTCCTCGTTGAATTCAGTCGATAACCGTAGTTCATCAATTTCTTCTTGAGTTAGCTTGTATTTGCTTTCTTTCTTCCCCATTTGGTCTAAGTTCGTGGATGACTACTTCGTTCGCAAGTTAAACAGTGCAACAGGACATAGCACGAACACTTCCAACAAGTGTTTGAGCGACTCACGCGTCCCGCGAATTTCAGGATCATCACACGGCTACAAAAAGCCATCACGATTGGTCGACAAGTCATTTGCATATCTAAATCTATCACCCCCAATATCAGACTTTCTAGCTCAAAAGATTCAAATAGTATATGTCTCAGAATCTGAAACAAAGGTAAATAATTTATAACGCTTATTATCTTAATACGCGCCAATTGCGGGCTAAAAGAGAGCTTTGAGAGAAGCCGAGGAAACATCTTAGGTAGAGGAACGAATTTATCGGTTATGCTCCTGCAGATATTTAGCACCTGTATAGCAAACACGATTTTGAATCTTGCATTCAACTGTTTTGTCATTTAAAATGACAGTTAGCCTTCTTAAATGACATAAAAAAACTGCTATCTAGAAAGCAGAAGTTTTCAGTTTATATTCTGATATAAAACCAATTAATCTCATACGATCGCGTCATTTAATATTAATAGAACACAATATAACCCAATATATCAAGTCAATAAACTTTTTCTCATTCTTTTATCACCCAACAAAATGGGAAACAAGGAAAACAGATTTTTAAATTTTGCCGCTTTTCCTCAATTTTATGAACCATAAAATGCAAAACGTCCATGCCATCCATCCATCTGTTTGCAACTGTGTTGTTATCAGGGCAACAGAATCAGTAGTCACTCCTCGTTTTCATATCCTCTACAATTTGGTTTTGTGAGGTTTGACACCAAAACAAAGTCACAATTTGCCTTCTTTGCACATCATCAAAACTAATTTTATAATTTACCCGCAGGGTGGAATCCACAGGATATGACAAGTTTGGTTTCGCTTTCCTGACTATATATCGCTAATTATAAGTGGAACTCCTTTTAACGGGCATTGCTGTGGTTGATGATACAATCGAATATCGCCCTTGGACTTTATTCAAGATATTATCTGATTTTTTATTTATTATTTTCCAGTTCATCCTACGCACGTATCCATTTGAGCTACAATTTGGTATTTTATAGTGTCCATTATTTAAATTTGTGTGTTGTTTGTGAAAACTTTTTAATTCTGATTGCATAGCTAATTTTGGCGGTAGGGTAGTTTTCATGGGGTTGAGCAACTTGTTAAACGTTTGCATCAACGCTATCAATCTATGAAGATAACATCGTAATATCACACTGGTTTAGTTTGTAAAAATTTAAGATCTGAATGATAAAGCTTTAGTCAGTCTTCAAAGTCAATAAAGGAGAACACAATGTTTGTATACTGAAAATGAGCGTCACTTGTATTATTTATTTGCGATTATGTATTTATTAATTTCTGCTTTGATAGAGGCAAGCGCTTTAGATTTAAATGGATACAGCTTCGTCAGCTGTTATGACTGTGAAGAGGAACTACAAAGCAAATCCCCTCTAGCTCGGATAACAGTTTAAATTTATAATGTATAATCCATAATTTATTAATATTGATAACTGCATTTATTACCGAGATCAGCAAGAAACTGTGGAAATAATCCGATACATATTTAGAAAATGATTTTTTTTAAATAACCAAATGCAAGCTCATCTAAGCAAAAGGCAAGAAGAAAATTAGAGTACCAATGTTTGACAGTGTGAGTTTAAGTGACAATATTTTATTAGTTGATGTCAGTGGTTGTTTTATTTTCCAGCGCAACTGCAGCAAATGTTTCCATTTTCGCCAACTGTGAAACTCGTTAAGATTTTGCCAAGTTTATTTGTATATTTGTAAATAAGGAGTTCGTAAAGAAATCAATATTCATGTCCCTCTAATCAACAAGCATTGAAAATCTTGTTTTCCTGTTTTCGTCTGCACTAGTTACCTTGCAGTTGCAGAATTTTATTTTCTATTTGCATTGAACACAGCCAGTCAGCGATCACTGGCTCAGCAGATGAGAAAAGAGTTGAAAAGAGCGATGCCGGGAAAATCAAAGTAAACATAAAAGTAACAAGTAGAGTCGAAGAAAAATTGCAAAAGTAGCTACAAGATTATATCTATTTTTCTAGAACTAAGGAAGGACGAAAACAAAACTTTATCATTAGTGCTGCCATTTGAAAGATATGTGATCACTTAACAGCTAAATAAACTAAGACATTTGTTGCCATTAACATATCCGATGACTGTGTGATAAAGCAAAGTGAATAATGTATTTTTTCGGTTATGTCCGTTTTGCTTGGAATCATTAACAGTTGAGAGGGAGAGGTGGCCATTCAATTTGTTAGCGGGGGTGTGCCGTCGACACTTCAACATCCTCACGCAGTATATTGGCAAACTCATGATTTCATTCTCAGCTAAGGCCCCATCCACACAAATACGGATTTCTTTGAAAACACAACTTTTCGGAAACATATCCGTGTGTACAGGAACTGTTAAAAAACCCTCAATTTTATTTTTGGGTTTTCACAATAATTCCCGTCCACATTGACTGCTTACATTTGAAAAGGCAAAATATTTTTGCGTTTTTATGTCCCGTCCACTCGACAACGATGTCAATTTCGCCGAAAACGGGTTGGAAAGTGAAATTCTTTGAAAACGCAATTTTATCGTCTTCCTGTGGACGGTCAAAATGCAAACTTTCGATAACGATAGTATTTTTAAAAGTTTACGTTTTCTGGCGAACGTTTGCCGACATGATGCATGGGATTGCCCTTTCAAAGAATTCCATTTTAGAACCCATTTTCGAAAACTGGTTTTGTTTTCGGTAAAATTGACATCGTTGTTGTGTGGACGGGACATGAAAACGCAAAAATATGTTTGCGTTTTTAAATGAAACGGATCCGTGTGGAGAGGGCCTAAATGGTTGTGTTTGAACTAGAGACAAATATCAATATATCCAGACGAATAATCGGAGTAGAAATGTAATAATTCAGTGTCAGAAAACACAATCAGTGGTGTTCCTTGGTCTCTAAAAACATGCAGGCATGCATTTTCAGACACCAAAAAAAATCGTTCAATTTCGTCTACAAAACTTTACATGCGTCTTAGTTACGCAAAAATGGCCAATACGCAAAAATTGCCAAACGCTTGCTCAAAATTGTGAAAGCTGTTACCTCATCTCAAAATACTGAAAGCTAATTAAAGTTGAGCAGCTTTAGAATCGTATTGTTGTATTATGAGAATTTCCTGCCCTCTCCTGGAGTAGAAGTTGATTATTTTATTTATTTATTTTAAGTTTTAAAACTGCATAAATAAATAAAGTATTTGGGGGAAAGAACTTCCTTTCCCAAGCTAATGGAAATCATAACTAATTCGATAGATTGTACTGCCCACAGACACTAAATTTCCTTCACAGCTAGAATCTCTCCTTCTGGGGAAATTAATGCTTTGAAATTTTAAAATTAAATCCATGGATATGCCTTACTGGAAATTATAAACTTCAGACTGAGACTCGAGGGAGCCTTTCATTAATTGAGTTGTCATAACCTCCCTTCACACGGGGCAAAACAGTGTCACTATTCAAATAAAATTAAAAAGAACTAATGAGTCAATTGTTCAAAACTTAAATAAGGAAAATAACCCATATTTTGCACGAAAAAAGACGTTCACTTGTATGTCCTTGTGCGACAGTTTGCAGGAGTGTCACGAAATAGGGAAAAAATTATCAAATGAAAATTAAAGAGGTTAAATCTCCGACTGACAGCAGCAAGATCCGTTATTTATAAACATTCGTGATGCCAGCCGAGCTTGCAATTGGAATCACCGCATTACCAGTTACTATGGTTCCACTTGTGTTTAAATGATTGCATTTGACCTTTTGCATAATATTGATTAAAAACCCGACGCATAATGGCAGTAACCACGAAACAACTGGCACAAAATATTATGTTAGCGTTTGACCAGCCGACGTCGATTAATTTCAGTCGAAGGTTCTACTTCACAATCTTTGATCTAGGCCGACCTTTATTGAACTGAACTGCAAATTAGTTTACGTTTTAATTATATATATTGTACATTTTCTAAGCGGATGCACGGAGTGTGTTAAGTGACAAATTACACGTTAATGCACATTCCATAGAAAGCTTGAGGTGTCAATATATTTCAAACTTCCACAAAGTATTCAAATATGTAATTCAAAGATACAATTTACATGCTGTTTTAATCGTAGGGGTACAGTCGTGAGGTGGTTGCACCATTCTCAAGTTTCCAGCAAGTTTTGTCTATTAAAGTGGTTATCTGACATTATTTAATTTGTTACCAAAGGTAATCTGATATTAATATTTGCCGGTTACTGTTTCTACCGACCTTATGGTTTAAGATAATCGCCCACGCTTGGCTTCAATTTCTCAACAAACATTGTTATTGTACTCGAGTCACGATGCTGGCATTTCTTTGCAAGAAAGTAAGCTTTATTAATTTGTTATTTTTTATGTTTTGTCATTCTTAGAAATAATATTAACTATTATTCCCGTACATTATTTTAGAAGCCAGTACAAAAGCGAAACTTACTGATCTTTGTTTCTTTTCAGTATAACTGCAATAAAATACAAACCAGTTTGGTAATTTTTCTAATTTGAGAAATTGGACAATTAAGATTGTCAGACAATCTTATTCTTCATACCGTTGATGGAACTGAAATGGAGAGAAATTGATAGACATCCGTTGTCGTTGTCCACCGTTTTAAATAATAAATTATTGAAGTTTCGTTTCCGATACATGTCTTATCTTATCGTCTTGCTTTACCTATTAAATTATGGTCTCTTTTAATAGCACGCACCTGTTCTATGGAAATAAAATTATTGAAATGGCATAAACTGTAATCAGCTATTAATAGTTTTCAATTCCAAAAATTCAAATTATTTCATGCAGTTTTCTGTCGCATTCGTATGTAGAGCCGTGTTAGCAGTTTGCAGATTGAAATGTTCAGAACATTCTACAACAGTACTGTGGTCAGATTAATGGCACCATTTAATTTAAACGATATCTTTGCAACATTGACCTTCACGAAGATGTCGATAAGATCGCGAAACCCGCAACCGGTGAAAAACTAGATATAAATTATCTGGAACTAGGTAGGAGAGAAATTTTGAGGTGTATCTGCTAAATACCCTACGGAGTCATTCAGCTGACAATATTAATTAAATAAGATATTTTAATACTCGTGCAGTCACTGTAGGTGAAAATGGTTCTTATTAAACTTTAAAGTAAATGCTAGAAATGCTACTATTTGACTGATAAAGTCTGCAGTTATTTTCGTATAATACATCTTACTGACTAGTACATAATTTATTACAGTACATTCAAGTTTTTGCAGTCTCCTAAAACGCAGACAACAGCCGGTTTGGTTAAGACTAACTTTTATTGTAGTGGAGTAACGTCAGGGAAGCGCAAAACACTTTTAATTTAAAAAGTTACAACCTCGGCCTACCTATTGATGTACCACTAAAATAAACAAAGCAATAAATGGGTCAAGAATTTATTTGCAATTAGCATTTTACCCACAGCAATACTGTCTTGCATCTTTGATCTTTCTTTACCTGGTGCTTTTCTAAATATCACAAATAAAGGGCCAAGTCTGCAACACAACGTCGCACGTTTGTAATTGTGGCTGCACGGAAGGTTTGGTT
>JANVCK010080886.1:0-12137 GCA_026546655.1 Epizoanthus illoricatus | reverse complement strand
CCCCCCCCCCCCCCCCCCCCCCCCCCCCCCCCCCCCCCAGGAGGGAATAGGACATTGAACTCAGTCCTCAAAACATTTTTGATATGTTTTTACCATAGATTTGACAAAAAGCTCTTGCCCCACCCTTGGGAATTTGACTATTTGTTTATTAATATTATTATTATTATTATTATTATTACTATTATTATTATTATGACAATGATGTTTTGAGAGTCTGAGGGTCAAATCCCTGCCTATTGCAGCCAGCTTTATGAACTGGAAGTCAGGAGAGAAATGAATGTTCTGGAAAGCTTTGCTAGACTACCAAAAATTCTCTATGAAGCTACATGTGTATGTACTTTGTCTAGCAACATTATAGTCATGTACATATCATTCTCCAATAATTCTGCAATATTTAACTCTGTTAATGTGCATTCAAATTTTGTTGCATTGTTTTGTTTTAGATTAACTCCAACTCTGGTAGTACAGGCACAACACAGACCATCCAGCTCCCAGGAGGACAGACAATCCATGTGCCTATCTCACAAACACTACAGGTGTCCACTGCTGCAACCAACAGTAGCGAGACACCCACTGCTCCAACTGCTCTCACCACTACCAACACAGAGGCCATCATGAGTTCTGGAGTCGCAGCTGAGACAGCGAGTGCGGGCCAGGAGATACCCCAAGTGGAAGCCACTCTAGCTGTTACTCAGCAACAGACCAATGGCTCCCAGGGTACAGGGGCTCAGCTGCGCCAACCATCTACGGCAGATACAGAAGAAGGAGGTTAGGATTACTTTTGATTCCAAATCTTTCTGCAAGGGAATGGGAGAGAGTGTTGTGTTCCAAGAAATATTTTTATGCTTGTTTTAATCCGGTCTGTCGCCCCCCCCCCTTTATTGAACTTAGGGATCTGCCCCACATCCCTGATGGAAACTAAGAGTGGGATGAATGTTGCTTTCATTTGTATGTTACAGATGATGGTAAACCAAAGTACACCTGTGATCTTTGCGGCAAGTCTTACATCAGGTCCTGGTCGTATTATGGCCACATGAGGGAACATGCATCTGGAGACAAACAGCACAAGTGCGAGGTGTGCAGCAAGGTGTTCAACTACGCAAGCAATCTGCGGCAACACATGCTGATCCATACAGGTACTGGTACAGTAACAGGCAGCAGCTAATTAAGTTCTTGAGAATTGACTGGAAAACAATTTACAGTTTGGTTTGGGGTAGTCAGACTCCAAATAAGGTCATACCTAATTTGGCACCAAGCTCTGTTGTGTGTACCATTCCATGTATTTGTTATTTCTGATATTGTTGTTTATTATTCATAAAAACTGAGCTTGCAACCACTTGTTTGCAGAGAGTGGTTTCCAGAACCAACTGAAAATATTAAAAACTGAAGGAGTAAAAAGTTCTGATTTTTCTATTTCCTTATTTGGCATTTTCCAATGATTTCCCTAAAATGCTGTCTTGACTGATCACAGTTTTTTGTTGGAATCTGGAGGACCAACATATTCCATTCTTTTTAGTTTCAAGTTTGTAGCAATGCCTAGTGTTACAGAAAAAATATTTGAAAATATAATTTAGAATCTCCCTCCAAAATGGTCATGTGATCTTTATTAACCAATCAGAATGCCTGAAATGGCCATAAAAACCCAATTTTTAAATCTCCATAATCCAACGACAACAACCACCTTAAACTTGTCTATTCAGTTTTCTAGTTTATTGCATGTGTGAGAAAGAAACAATGTTGCAAAACAAACACAGAAAACTGCATTTTTCTGTTATTTTTTTCAATTTTTGTTTCTTATGCATTTCTTTTGTATTTAATTTGCATTTCTATAATATAGAAAACTAAAAATGCACCCAAATGCAACTTTTTTTCCCTACTTTTGTAATGTCATTTCTGATTGTCATTGTAGTCTGATTGCCTTTTCATTTTAATAATTAAAATAGATCTGGCAATTATAGTGAGATTTACAGGTTACAAAGAAGCAGTCAATCAAGTTGTCTGCAAGGATATTTAATAATAGTGTATTAGGCAAACTGAAGCATGTCAAAAAATGAAAAATAAAACTTAAAAACTAAAATCAAAGAATCAAACTGAAAGATTAGCGATAATGAAGAAGCATACTGTTCAGTGTTTCTTATGGTATTTCCGGCTACCTTGCCTGTATGATTTTATATAAATAGAGGCCACAAGAACAGTAAGACAGTGAATACTATTAAATCCAACATGTGATTGTAGGTGAGAAGCCGTATGAGTGTGAATATTGTGAAAAAGCCTTCAACAACCCCAGCTCCCTGCGGTCCCATGTGCTGTCTCACTCTGTGGACAGACCCTATGTGTGTGAACATGAGGATTGCGGCAAGGCTTTCAACAATCCTGGCTCACTGAGGTTTGTGGCTTTAGTTTAATCCCTTGAGTAGCAGTTTGTTTTCTTGTTTTTCAAACACTAGCTGATATTACTTTACTTAGAAACTGGAATCAGAATTCAAGGACATTGATTTTCTTCAATAAAAAAATTGTGAAATTGCACCACCAGCAATATGGAGAAAGAGGGCATACAATTCACAACAGGGGTCTACATTTCCAGAGGATCACTTTCCCAAAAAGTGGGTACACACAGGGGTGCCACGAAGTCATGGAAAAGTCATGGAATTTTTATTTCTGTTATGGAAATTGATTCCAGACCATGGTTAAACGTCATGGAAAAGCCATGGAATTTTTTTGTTAGAAAGTGAGAAATGAAATATGATATGAAAATACTTTCAAAATGCAGGAAATGCTATTTCAGGAAATGGATATTTTAATATTTACCAGGGAAGCATGCCCCGGACCCCCCTAGAGACTTCTTTCTTGGTCTGAAATTTTATAAGTAGTCATGGAAAAGTCATGGAATTTTGAGATGTACAAGATCTGAGGCAACGCTGGTACAGAAACCTTGTACGTTCGGGCTGCAATAAGTGGGATCGGTGATGAAGGCAAACACATACCCTAAACGGGACTTGATGGCAACTGAAACCCACCCTAAGCAGGACAGACTCAGTTTCCACACCTTATAAAGAGGGGAACTACTAAAAGTAAAGTCCCGAACGTAGTGCCCTTCATGCATGATAATCAACGATGGAAAAATTAAATCAGTGACTAAAAATGCAAACACCAGGCAACTGTATCTATATACACACACGCACTCTAAACGGGATTTTCAATAACTAAAAGCATACATGTACCCCAAAATTCCAGTTTGGCCTGAAAAGACACGAGAATCCTGCCCATAGACTAGCCTGTGAACAGGCTCTCTAGGCTACCCATAGACGGAACAAAACCATGCTAAGCCCCCACATTCGAGTACATGCATGCATACCCGACTCAACTGAAAGTGACTCCAAGCCTATATTATGGCTTAAGCAGATAGATTTAGTCCCATTTTGCCAACTGGTTATGGCAAAGTGGATCATGGCAGTTGGGGGTTGCAATGCATGGTTTATAGTCTTTAGTGATTACTATAATTGCATGCGTTGTGGGCGCTTTCCATTTGTTGGGTCTGGCTCTCCCAACCAGTCAGTTCTCAAATAGACAACTATCGGACCTGGTTCTGGCCAGACTGGTCCTGCTATGCACGCCGTCACCTTTACCTTTACAATAGCCAGAACCAGTTCTCTTGGGCATGCAGGCCAGAGCTGACAAATGGTAAGCACCCTGAGTAACAATATGACTATGTGTAATACATTTTGGCTTTTGCCATAAATGAATAAATTCAGTTTTGTCATGAATGTTTCTGGGTTTGTTTGAACAGCCTGATGTTATCTAGTCCTCACCATCTTTCATTAGAAGTGTTTTGAGAGCCATCACTGTGTGATCTGCTGTACCAATATTTAAATGTCAGTTTAAAAATGTATTTCTGTTTGTCCAGGGTGCACCGTCGTGTCCACCAGGAAGACAAGCCTCACAAGTGTTCATTTGCTGGCTGTGACAAAGCTTTCAAGACACCAGCAGAGTTGTCACGTCACGCCTTCAGACACTCGGGCGAGAAGCCTCATAAGTGTGACCAATGTGACAAGGCATTTATCCGCTATGATGACCTCAAGCGCCACTATCGCATTCATACAGGTATCTTATTGGAACTAGCATATTAAATGAGACTTTGCAAAACTGTTGGTGCCCTGCTGAAGCTAGATTTCCACGTATGTAAGCGAAGTTGTCGCGAGCACTTTTAAACTAAACTCTGCCGTACTTTTTGCAGCTTTGTTTTTGTTGTGATAAAGAGTATCACTTCTCGGTCAAGTGCCTTATGTATAGTATTTTCTTGCAGGCGAAAAACCATTTACGTGCGATCAGTGTGACTTTGCTTGTATTCAGTCGTTTGACCTGGTAAAGCACAAGTTTACCCACAGTGGAGACAAGCCGTACAAATGTGAGATGTGCCCCAAGCAGTTTACACGTCCAGCGCGCCTCAGAGACCATATGCGCACTCACACTGGGGAGAAACCGTACATCTGTGACGTGTGTGGTAAAGGGTTTGCCATTCAGACTGGCCTCAAGTCGCATCAGGTACGTGACTTGTTTTGTTAACAGTTGAATTTTAGGTAAGTGGCATGCAGCACCAAGTGATTGTGAGTACGAGCTCAGAACAATCCATTATATCTACAGGAAATGAGATATACCGAAAAAGTCCCATAAATTCCTCGCTCAGTAAACTCTCACACAACAAGAATGACAATACTTGAATGAAACATCTCAGTCGAACTTGCCATTTGCAATCTTAATTGAGCTTCAGCCAAGTTAGTTGGCCAAGTTATACATAGACTAGTTGCACTATGCACCGCACATTTATTTATTTGTTTAGTAATTTCTACACCTGCACAGCACTCGAGACGAGATTGGAAACTATTGTCTTGGAATTGTTAGAACTTAGAACTAGATCGATGGCACTTGCTGCCAATGAAATGGTAAACTATTATAAAACGGTTGACATGAACTATCAATCATCTCGAAAGACTCTCTTCTTTGTGTCAGTGAGCACTTTTTAACTAGTGAGATATTTTGTCAATTGTATCTTGAGGCGTATGCAGCAGGACTAGTACTTCAGTGGAATGCGATTTTTGGAACAAGGACAGCGGCATTGGCTAGAAGACTTACTTTAATGTCCAAAACAAAAAGATTGTGTGTGTATGCTGTGAATTGTAGCATATGTATTTTTTTATTTTGGTAATTTTCAAATATTTTCACCACTCGGTCTCGGACAGTGCAAGCAATAATGTTTCGGCCAGTGATTTGAAAATCCTAATAAAAAGAACATGGTGTCGTAGTTCGCAGATGTGGACTTTATCTTCTTGTGGTAAGTTGGATTGTTCTGGTTACTTAATGAAAAATCGGTATCTCCCTTTAACACAGTGTAACATCATCTGTAAAGCCGGCCTCACACGCTGCGTTTTTATCGCAGAACTTTCTACGATTCATTGTCTTACAAATTTCCATAACAAATACCTCAATTACAATAACAATGTATCGTAGAAAGTTCTGCGACAAAAAACGCAGCGTGTGGGACTGGCTTAACACTGATTAAATATTACTTTTTTCTCATTGCTGCAGGCGGTGCATACTGGAGACAAGCCCTTCAAGTGCGATGATTGTGATAAAACGTTCCGTACTCAGGTGGAACTCCAGTCCCACATGGGCCGCCACACAGGTATCAAGCCCTTCAAGTGTGACTTGTGCGAAAAGGAGTTTATATCTGCCATCACTTTCAAACGACATGCTATTGTGCATTCCGGTAAGTCAGTACTTGAATCTTTGTAACATAAATGTACATGTAACAGCAGCTTGACCTCCCATCAGAGACTGTTTAAGCTTCGAAACTGAAGACACAGGGACCGCGGAGCACGTTGCAAAGTGTACAACGAGCGTGTAAGTGCAAGTCCGGGGTCTGCCCCCGGGAAAATTTTGAATAAATTGTAGGTCAGTTGGGAATGTATCGAAAACTATAAATCGTGTTGAAAATTATCAATTTATACCGCCTGTAGCACTCATTTTCATTTACGTTAGAATTCGTTGCTTGAAGTACAGTGCATTGCAATTTTTTCGAAACTGCACCCACAAACGTTGTCCCTCCAATGGGCCAATTAGGCAAAATCCCTGATCAGAAGATTTCACGTGTGAATATCAGTACCTTTATTCAAAAGTGAAGTGCCCGTTTTCCCATCCTTCCATGGCATCACGTATTGTCTCTAAGAGCTTTTACATGAAAAAGGGAAAAAAGTTAAGAAATCGGGTTTTACGTAAGTAGATTAACTATGGCTGCGGTTGCACTTGAGCGTAACACTGGTGTTAACACTAGTATAACACCAAATTGTCGGTGTTTAGAGGCCTTTAGAATTCCAAACACCGACAGTTTGGTGTTACACTAGTGTTGCGCTCTAATGCGACCACAGCCTATTTAGTATAACAACAAAGTTTACTGACACAAACTTTTACGGCTGGTTTTAGTTTTCTTTGTAAAAACTTAGTGGCCACATCGTAGAAGTTTAGCTCTGTAAATTATTTGCAGGTGAGAAACCATTCGAGTGTGAGGAATGCGGCCGCCGATTTGCTCGGTCCACGGACCTGAAGGTTCACATGCCGGTGCACAGCGATGACAAACCGTACAAGTGTGGCGAGTGTGATAAGATGTTTACAAGGTTCAGTACTCTGAAGGAACACATCCGCACGCATACAGGTAACGTCGCTTAGCTTTTTGTTATTCCTTGCACTTTTTAAGAAGAGAGATTAGTCTTTTAAGATGAAAAGCAAAATATGGACCAATGGAAACATGGGAGAAGCAGATATAAGCAAAAAATACATTACAGGCACACTGATATATCCCATACCACATAATATACAGCCAATCGAAAGACTGGAAAGTCGTTGTATAATCTTTGGTATTGAACTGGTAGTGTTCAAAACATGTGGTAATCCAGAACTTTTTCTTGCTTTACATGCGTTTTTCCATAGACTGTCCTAATACTTTCGTACGTCTTCCAAGACTTTTTGAACCCCTGAAGCTTTCCCAAAGGAGTTCCGAACATTTGCGAAGCTGTTCCGAAATCTCCGAAAATTTTCCGAACCTGTCCGAAGATTTCTGAACATTCCAATAATTTGCCGAAACTCTCGCGTGTATATGGAAAATAAAAGTGACTCGTCGGATATTTCGCGGTGTCTCACGATAAGTATATCTTATTAGAGGAAATCTATGCTTTTGTTAAGGCGGCTAAAATAAACCAGTTTCGTATTCGCAATTGCCGCTGATTTCAATGACTACAGACTCATTTTTACAGTGCTTGCTTCGATTTTGGCGTAAAATATTCATAAATACCAATGGAGATACGAGCTATTAACAATTCTGTGTATTGTTGGAGGTGCGACTGTCCAAGAAATTTTTGTAATTTGCGTTAATGTCATGGAGCATTAATTTTACAGCTGAATACTTCCTAAAGGAGTTCCTATAATATTTCCTAAGCTGTTCTGTTGTCAATAAAATAAAGAGAAGCAGAACTTTAAGTACTTCATAGTTTATATACTTTATATTTTATTAGGTGTTCCCCGTGGGGATTTTCGACACTCATTTACAATAATAAATATACAACTATTTCCAAGAGTACTATTTCTTGTAGGTGAACGGCCATTTAAGTGCGAGGAGTGCGGCCGTGAGTTCAACCACCGCAGCCACTTCAACAACCACCTGCGCATCCACACAGGAGTGAAACCATTCAAGTGTGAAGTGTGTGAGAAGGATTTCTCCCGTAAGGCCAGTCTACGCTACCACATGAAGGTGCATTCCAAGACTGGGGGACGCACCAGATCTACCAGGACTAAGAGGCACGACCAGAGCAGTGAATCGGACATTATGGATGGAGCAGAACAAGAAGTTAGTCATGAGGTTTGTATCGCACTTGACTTTGTCAAAGTCGTTCTTCACTGTTTTAGTTTCGGGTAGCGTCACGCTCTTCTTCGCACACTGTAGTTCGGACTGTTACACCCTCTAACTTTATTGTCGGTTGCACTTATATTGTTGGTGTATTTTTCTTCAGGATTCAGGATTAAGTTCAACCCATGTCTTAAGATTTAACCCCTCTCTCTGGGTTCAGTCATAAAAGTCGTGATTAAGTTGGTCCATTCTTTATAGTTTGTTTCCTTTCGATTGCACACTCATAAAACAAAGCTGTTTTCGTCTAAATGTAACTCCATATCACTGGAATTATAATAAGATGGAGCCTATTCAGTTTGCTACACTGGCGTCATTTTGCAGTTGCCGAGTCACATTTGTCCGGGTCAACTTCACCGAGAAATCTTTTCTTCAAGCGAGCAAACTCACACTGAAGTTCAAATGACGATACACATCCCCAGCTTTCTCTGTACCCCCTTACGGTAGAACGTTCAAGACTTCAGGACTTTAATAATTCACGTGCTATGTAACAAGTTATGTGAGTTATCGAGAAATGAAACTTTTGCAGATAACAGTCAGTGTCTAGTATAGACTAAAACGAACAAAAGAAAACAAAAGATTTAGAGAGTGATAAAGTTTAAAACTCCAGGGCCCAGTTGTTCGAAAGTAGGTTAACTTTAACCCAGGGTTAGGCCACATTTCAAATTGAAGTCTCCTCGTCTAGGATTACGTAATCCGGCGCTTATAAAGTATTATTGACAAAAGTCGGAAACCCAGTTACATTAAGTCCAAAATGACAGCTCAAATCAGTCTGTAAGGAAGTAAACCAAACTGTGGGTTAAAATTTTAACCCTGGGTTAAGCCGAGGTTTACCCACTTTCAAACAACTGGACCCAGGATCTATTTCACGGGTTAAATAAAATCACTCTAGTCCGATTTGAGTAAAGAGGAACAGTGAGAGGAAAACGCGAGCAACACTTTTCAAACCATGACTTTTCAGAATCAACTGGACTATCCTCGGTTATCCCCTGTACTCGCTGACCAGTCCCTTACTCCGTTTCACTGCATATAGGTCACAACAGTGGCTCAAAGCCTGGCGGACCATACTTCCACCGTAAACATTAGCCATCTTGGGAGCGAGGCTGAAGTACAGCTGGCCGAGGCGCTGGTGGCTGTGAGCGAAGGCCTGGCAGCAGTGAATGAGGATGTCACTGTACACACACCCCACGTGGTGGCCGTGGAGGAGACTGCGGGCTCAGCCATGACGTCAGAGGAAGTAGTTATGCAGCAGGTTGGTGCGAGCTGTACTAGTGCCAGAATAAAAATCGGAAGCTACGCCAGACGTTGTTGCTAATCTTTACGCGAAAGTTATAATTATATGTAACTCTACCCGGCCCAGTTAGCATCAGACCAATCAAAGTTATCTTTCACTTTGCAAAATTCAGCAAGTTTACATAAACAGTAAGGGCTGTCCAGTCAGGATTAATTTACGTACATGTATTTTCACGATAAGAGGAGTAGCCTGGGTTCCAGATGCCTTCCTTTTGTTGCGGCGAGGCGCTCTGGAACCAAGGCTATAAGAGCTGTTCTAAAATATCGATCAATCCGTGAGCTTCAAGTTATTTGGAACGTCTATGATTGGTTAAGTTCTCGAGGGGCCGTGAAACCAGACAACAGCACGTCAGTTATTGATAAATCTTGAGCTGTCTTGGCGTTTTATGGTATAAACACAAGCACTTTAACCGTATACTGAATATCTATTTGCATGCTTTTGCGGTGCCTTTTATATCTTACAATAATTATAGTTGTGACTTCTATTAAATACATAAATATTTGGTTTGAGTCGATTGATTGTGTACAAGGCCTCATTTTCATAAATACTTGGAAGCAAGAGCTAAAATGCCAACTCCAGGTTGCACTCATTCATGGTTATGTGATTGGTATGATGGGATCCATCAACTGAAAATTGATATGTTATGTTTTTCGCCGTGAGGGTGAAAGATTTGAGCTGACACTTCAAGCGCTAGCCCTTTGTCAGAGCAGAAGATTCGGATAGATGTGTCAGATGATTCGGTCATTAGTCAAGTGAACGATTTTTCTCTTCATTCGTTTTTGGTTTATCATTCGTCCATTGCTTCATTCGCATATTTTTTAATTTTTTTAAATTTAATTTAATGTTCTTCTACTTCCTGTATCCATGTATTTCAGTTGATTACGTGTCATTTGGCTTTATGTAATTAGCATAAAGATAATATCTGTCCTTGCCTTACGTAAACCTTCTAGTTTTTGAACAAGACAAACGTTTTTCTTCAATCCAGGTACATGACGCTGCTGCTGTTCTGAGTCAAGTTGCTGAAGGTCACGCAATCACCACACAGGTTGTCATTGATCCCGTGACACAGGCTGCAGTGAATGCTGGGATATCAGCTTCAGATGTTGCCGTAGATGTCGTGCAGTCGGTAGTGACAGCAAGTGACTTAAGCGCCGCACTACAGGGCCACAATCAGGTGGTGGAAATCACCACATCAGAACACCAAGGCCATATAACCGAGGTGCCGGTTTCCCAGCCGCAAATGTCCGGGGTAACAGTAACAGAGATACCACACGATCAGTTAACTATCGGCCATGGGACAGAGCATGTTCCCACAATAAATTCTGAGCCAATGGAAACCGGGACTCCAGTGGATCAAGTGGTGGATTCAACTAAGGCTGTGACCGTGACCGTGACTGCGGAAATCTTGGCTGCCATGGCCGAGGCATCGCAGACACAACAAATGCTGGTAGCTGTTGCAGAAGCACAGGCGCAGGCCCAAGCGCAGCAGAGTGAAGATGGGCAGAACATCGAAGCAGTCGTTCAGGAAGTACATACTGAAGCAGAAGCCATGGAGATGCAGTAGAACTAACAGTAGAACCGAATCAACCATGTACTAGAAATCATCTTTTTTTGGAGGGGGAGGGGGGTGTATGAAACAATACCGCGTTGTTTACACTGAATCAGTTCAACGTAGTTCAGACTTGGAGTTGACCCGTTGAGTCCTGAGTGTGCCTTTCACAACTGAGTAAGGATATCACAACTCCTCAATGCATGGGCAAAAAAGGATTTGACTATTCAACTGAAGCTCTTGATGAGCACTGTTTATAATCATTTGAGTTCCGATAGTGTCTTTCTAAATTTAATGAGATGTCATAACTTCTCAAAACGTAAGCAAAGTTTTTGGGTACATCTTAATCGCACTGGTTGGTACTATATTGAAAATACCTTAGTATCACATTTTGCAGGAAACAAGTCAAACGCTAAAATCGCAGCCTTAGGTATGATAGGGTGAGGTCCATGATCAATTATGTCTAGAGTTCACTAATGAGGAGCAAGAAAGGCGTAATGGCTGTAACCCAGTTACCTGGCTTTAAAGAGTTGCCATTTTACATAAAAGATTTTGGCCCCCGTCCCAGCATGTGCCTTTATTTATCAGTTCGGTCGACTCTCTTTAAATTAGAGATGTCACACCCTAAAAAAATGATAATAATAGCCTAGCCTTAGCCAACAAGGGTACTCTGGTATCCGTTGCAAACAGTTGAAGAACACCGAGAACACTCTTTCGAGTGTTTGATATACATTCTCAAACAAATTAAGTTTTGGTTGAGAATTAATGTATGCAAAACCCAGCAGTGTTTGATCACATTTCTAAACATGTTACAGTAATGATTTTCCTTTGCGTTCGATTAATGAATTGTTAATGAGTTTGAGAATCGGATCCCACTGACGCCTGACTGAGCTTAGTTGTTTTGCTGGTACGTCCAGTCCTGGACACGGTACGCAAAAGTTGTACTGGAAATACGAGCTGTTTTTGTTTATCAATTGACCTTCTTCCAAAATGGTTGCTGGCCAGGTTACAACCCCCCCCCCCTTTTTTTCAAACCCTTATTCTTGAATATACCAATTTTTATCGAAATGGTACTCCTTTCATATTCCTCGATCAAAATGGCACCCTTTCCTATACCCTAAAGATAAGCTAGAAGTATGAGAAGTGCTCACTACAGTAGTACATATTTTTAGAACATTGAACCGCTTTAATTGTCCGGTAAGCTTTCTGGCTTAAATTTTTGTTTTCTATTTGCAAATATACTTAGATTTAGTTCCTATCCCTTTTAGTTATTTTCGGTGATCCTTTAATATCCTATTTTGCCTACTCTTTCGTATACTTTTGAGCATCGAAAAGGCACCCCT
>JANVCK010080775.1:0-12138 GCA_026546655.1 Epizoanthus illoricatus | reverse complement strand
AAATTCAAAGTTACAAGATAATGAAAATGAAAAGCGTTCTCGATCGTTTTTGTGTGGACGATCGACACAAACCCATATACATCGCCGAAAAAAGTTAACTCCTGGAACATTTCATTGCCCGAGAGGGCATGGGTCGAGTACATGCAGAGCAAGAAAACGGAATTGTACTTTTGCTGTATTTATATTCCACAGCAAACTTCTCAACTGCGGCCCTAAGATACAGACAAGTAGTATCAAACAGCAGGAAATTTTGATTCTAATTTTAATATAACTTGTAAATACGGCTGAAGAATTTATCACGATCGAACTTCGAATCAAGTGAGTGCGCTGTGTGGTACGTTGGAAAACAGAGTTGATATTCTCTTGCATGTGCATATTTGTTGTATTAATAATTGAACAAATGTCATGCTTTAAAGAAAAAGTGTGATGCGGCTGTTGTTCGGGATAGAAAGTGGCAAAGATGCGGAAGACTGACTGGGGATTTCTCAGCAAATATTTAGAACATTTGTGAAACACATTCAAACTGGTAAAGCCTTTTAATAGTACATTTTGTATGTTATAAACTCATTCACTTACTCAAGCTTTTCAAACAAGGAGTCAATGCTCCAAACTCATTATTCCACAAGTGAGATAAATGTACTTTTTTACATAGACCTTTTTGTAGAACGTAAAGTCTTGCAGGCAGCAGCAATGCTAGAATAAAATAAATATTATACGTATGAACAATGTTTGCATAAATAACGTAGCTTTCGTGCGTGTTACATGCTAAAAGCACTGTAAGTAACTCAACAAGGGCGCGTTTTGTTGGTATTCCTCCTAAAACGGAGTAATCATCTTGGAGTAAACAGGAGTAGAACTGGAGTGAAAATCGAAAAAAACCGCGAAATCTCAAAACGGAGTGATACGTCATCTTCTTGTTGTTACCAATCCCCGCGCGAGCTTATGGCCTATGATTAAAAAATGGCACTAGTTTTAAATATCACGAAAGCACTAACTTGAGCCCAAAAATGCGTAAACCTTTCTCGCAGTACTCTTTAACCAGCGTCACTACGATTTACTCCACTTCAAGAGATAGAGTAAAACGGAGTAACTCCAGTTTCGGAGTAAACTGGAGTAAGCCTAAAAAAACGTGTTACTCCGTTTTCGGTGCGTTACTCCATTTTTAGAGGAAACCAAAAAAACGCGCCCTAAATCACAATTTGTTACAGTGAATGTTTGCTTTCTTTGTGCAAAAGCAGTTTATAGTGAGCATTCTTGAGACAGAGTTCACCAATCTGATACTGGCCATCATGTATATTGGGCTGTATTTCTTTAGTCATGAGCTGAAACGTCTGTTTATCGCTTTGGTTGCATGTCAGAATAAAGCGAATTTGAAAGGTAGCTTAATTTTAGTGTTTTATTATAAAGCAACCACAGCATAACAGTATAGTACTGAAGTAGCTAGTTACAGGATGATGAAATCATGAATGGTCCATATACTGAAAGCCGAAGGTGGCATCATTACTTTTGGTTCGATGTACGTACACACTCTTTTCTTATAAGATTAGAACGTCTATTTCTTGGGCTGAGGCTGGTCGTTCTTATTATGTTTTAGGATTTCAGCCCCAAATGTTCTTAAAAATGTTCTTATTTTTTCATTTCGTGGCATGTATGGGTATGCATGTATGCAAGACTTGAAGTAATTATACCTGTAAGCGTGAAATTGGGCTCAGATATTACTGGTATTTCTCCACATTTTTCTTCAGTAAAGAACCGATGTACACTGATGTAATACATGTAAAATTACTTTACAGAATAGTTGGTGATTCTATACATTTTTTGTAAAAACAAAAGTTCCTTAATTATCCTCAGCCTGATGTATGTTCTTAGCATGTTCTTAAATCTTGGGCATTTTTCAGCCTCAACGTTCTTATGAAAAAGGTTCTTATAAAAAAAGATCAGTTATATTGTAGACTTAAACACAATGATATATGCATGATTGGATAATCGTACATTACACAAAGAAGTATGGACTACCTTTCTCTTTTAAAAATACTTACCAAATTTCTCCTGCTAAATATGTCTTACGTAGTTTGTCTTTAGTTACAACTAAAGTGATTCCTGTACTAACATGTTGCACTGGCTTACGAAGCTGTAACCTTTCTAACATAGTTGAGAAGATCTCTATGAAAGGTAAGTTATCTGTTACTTTCATGAGAAATCTAAACACAATTGTAAAATGACAGGTTCTTAGAAATATCAGGACTACAGTTCAAACTCCTTGCGCTGTTGCATTCTAAAATGTGCAATACTGCATTTGTTTTATCACAATTAGAGTCTCATAGCACTTATAACCATCTTTGTACTTTATGTTATCCTTACACTAGTAAGAGTCTTCCATTGGGGTAATAATAAAATGATTTTAACAAACATCTTCAGAAAAGGGTTGAAAAAGCACGAGCTATAGTAACAACTTTGCCTATAAACAGTTAACAGTTCTATGGAAAACTTCTCCTCCAAACATGAGTAGAAATGACAAAACGTGTTCCATCAAAGAAAAGGTTTACATTTCCCTGCTTTCTTGAGAATTTCCAGTCTGTCAGCAGCCTCAAACAACTTCCTTTGAAAGAAGATATTGAGTTGTGTCGCCCAGTACTGGAAGACATCTTGTTCTTGGGGAGGTGACAGTGCACCATCTTCAGGGTTTGGCTCTTCCTCTCCACCGCTGACCAGACGGACAGTTGCACTCAAATGTGACCCTCCTGTTGAGGAATACCGATATCAATGCACCTTTTCATGGTATCTTCTACCCGTAGTCAAGGTATCTTCTATTTTTACCGGACCTCTTCACGGTATCTTCACCTTCACAGTGTTTTCCTTCTTAAATCTGATTTATAACTGTATCCTTTCAAGACTGAAACCTAAACTGTTCGCTAGGAAGCCTCTTTATCATAAGCTTAACATCGTTTCTTAGAGGCTTCTTTGCCATTTTTTAATAATTAATTATGATTGCTTTTTCCACTGTTTGTACTAATTATTATTTACTGATTGACTCTTTGTACACTCGCACAACAATAACATTATGTAGTTTTTTTCTAACCACATTTATCAGTAATATTGCACACATTTAATTGTAAATATTCTTTTTTACAACATGTCGTGATATTTGTTAAATTTTAACTTGTTATTATTGTAAATGGCAAAGTATACATCAATCAAATCAAATTAATCTCGAAAATGGGACAAACTTGAGAACAATTACAGTAAATACATGAGAAATTTATCAACTTTGATCCGATGTAGTTCCTGTCTGTTTATTTAATACTGAGGTAGACTAAGGAATGGTTAATGACATTAACCAATGAATTGTGGAAAAGTGCATTTAACATTCAGAAATAATTTTACTTTTTTAATGAATGTTTAGTCAGTTTTTTGGGTGTGGCATGTCACATATCTTCATTTGTAGAAAAACCAAACAATGCACTTTCTTTTGTTAAAATAGAAAACTGCCTATTATCGTGGTGTAAAAAACTCTTTAAAAGCCCTATATCGTATTAACCCATGCCTTACGGGGGTAAGTGTCTGGGGCTCAAGTACTACACCCCTTATGCACTGTTATGTCTTATGCTTAGACAAATATAACTTGGAATGAATAAATAATAAATGTTACATTTAACGACTGAAGTTATCACTGTTTTCACTGCTATGCGAGGTCGAATATTTTATCCTGTCTGAAGTTTGGTTTTGGGCTGCTGTCAATCAAGCATTATTTCAAAGAGAGCCATACTTTCCCAATGGTTATTCCTCCCGCAAAAATTATGTGCATGTCTGAGATCTGTGACTTGTGATTGGTTACACTTTTCAAACTAATGCTTGATTGACGGCAGCCCAAAACCAAACTCCAGACAGGACAAAATCTCTGACCTCGTGTACTAATGAAAACAGTGGTAAAAAAGCAAATATGTTCTTACCAAGGTTTTCTTCATTTCCTGGTGGTGCAGTGGGAGGGAGAGATTGAACAGAGTGCTTCTGTGTCGAGTGGACCGACGATGTCTGCTTGCCGCCCTCTTGGGACAGTGGCACCCCACTTTCTAGGGTCTTGTCTGCGGAGACATTTAAACAGGGTAAAAAATCTGAAAATTTGCAAATGTGTGTGGAATATGTGACTCCAATCTTGACCATTAATGGCATTATGCTAAGTTAACAACAGTTCTTAAAGGATAGAAGTGTTTGGTTTTATGAATTAGTCCAAGGATTACCATATATACCTGTGTATAGGCCACACTTTTTTGCAAGATTCCAGTCCAAAGTTAGGGGTGCAGACTATCTAAGGGTACAAGCAATTACAGGTCATAGATATCCATAATTTTCAAAGGTAGAACATCTCTAACTCTGGCCACAATTGATAACTCGTTCCCTTTTCTTCAACCTCTGCAAAGGCAATTCAAGTCTGGAATGTATTCTTTATGTAGTAGAGGGAACATTTTACTGCCTTTTCTTCCTGGTTTCAAGAAAAATGAAGAAGATAATTTTGTGTAGAAAACATCTTGTGCATGATGTGATGTCCGCCATCTTGATTTCCATCACGTCACGTGAACCAGTCTCATTCCTGGTCTTCTCCTTCATCAAATGTTCCAGGCACTTCAAGAAACATGAACATCGGATCGACGATCACAAGAACAACACAGACACAAGAAAAATACACATGTTTGTGACTCTCACAAATAGGATTTGCAAAGATTTGAACAGTGAGACAAAGATATTAAAAATTATATTAGAGAAAATCAGTGATATATGTTTTGAAAGGAGCTTGAAAGGAGCTGAGAAAATGAGAGGATGCTCAAGAAATGAGGGGGTTGCTAGACAAAAATGAGAGAGCACTGGAAAAAAATGAGAGGGTGAAGCACCCTCTCCTACTGGCATAGCTAGAACACTGGGGATGAAACAGTAAAAATAAAGAAATTTTATTAAAATGGGCCATTTACTTGCCTGCCTTACCATATTTCATTTTGAGGTAAAAATGTTATTGCCAAAAAATTGGCTCAAAGTTTGGGGTGTGGCCTATTTAAGGGTGTGGCCTATACACAGGTATAATTATATGGTACCCGTTAGACTAGTGTAGATTAACCAGTAAAACTGACTAGTAAGTTACCTTAGTACTGTACACAAATATTTATTAATTAGCAAGCATTCAGTTAATTATTTGACTAGTTAGTTTGCTTAAACTAGAAAATTGAACAGTCAGGGATGGACTATTTGATTTTCTGGGGGGGAGGAGTGGAAGAATTTGTAAAAAAAGATTTGCACAAGCCGAAAAGCCAAAAAAACATTTGCACGACACAAAATAATTAATAAAGTCAAAGAGAGAGAAAGAGCGGGAAAAGCAAAAACAAATGTGCAGGCCCATTCCAGGGCAATAAAAAAAATTTGCTCATCAATCATTCTTCCACCCCCACCCCATGATATCAAATGGTCCATTCCTTTTAAAAGTAGTTAGTTAATAGACAGTCAAACTGAAAACTAAAAAAAAGTCATAATTAGCTTTGGATGACTTTGTAATTTCGCTGACCTGATCTAAGTGCCTGCTCCCTGGTCTTGTTGGGTGAATCAGGTCGTCCATGTGCTGCAATAGAATGCCTCTTGTGCTCCAAAGCCTCAACTGCTCCTCCACGAGAAGTTCTATCTGGAGAACGTTCCCTTGATGGACTCTCAACTGCTGATGGGGGTCCCTGCTCTTGATCACCTTGTTGTTGAAACAAAATTATCAACAATTGTCAAAAGTAGCCCACAGCTGCCAAGCTGTGAGGTCCGTACTGTAAGTTATCGACCAAGCGTTTTTCCATTCTTATGGCCCAAGCGCAAAGCATGTGGGCCATGAGGAAAAAATGAGGATCTGTGATTTATGGTATGAACCAAGTAACAAATGAGTATCACATGCAAATCAAGATAAAAGTGAGATGGTGCAGAGGAGAGCGACTCACTATGTGTGCAACAATTACAACCATGAGGCCAGTGTAACCGCTATGATAGATGAGCTTGGCTGGTGCAGTCTCTAGCAGGGCAGAGCAGACAACAAACTCTTTATGTTCTATAAGATCATAAACGACCTCGCTGCAGTAGATCTCTCTGCTGAACTCACCCCAGTTACAAGATACACAAGACACCTCCACCCCAGGTCCTACCTTCTATCCTATGAGTCAGAATAAAATGTATATCCAGTATATCCCTAGGACTATAAAAATATGGTACAATTTACCCACTGAAATTGCCACAGCTACCTCTCTTAATTGCTTCCTACAGGAGGGGCATCTGTGTACTAATTAAAGCACTAATGACTGCTTCCACTGATCTGAGCACATACACCTTGAAGAGAGGGAGTGCTACTATTTTGGAAGAAGACAAGGTCAATAAGATGTTTATTATATGGCTTTTGTAGCTTTGATTGAAAACAAAACAAGCTTTATTATACTTCTTGACCAATAGCAGTCCAAACTGTAAGTTATGGACCTCAAAATGACCAATGAGAGCACTCAGATTTAGCAAACTACGTAATATGAACAAGAACAAGACCTAAAATGTTCCACCTAATAATAACACTTGTAATAGTTTACCGTCTTTGAACGTTAACAAGTAGGTTCCTATCATCAGAATTCACTGAGCTGAAGTCTGATCAGTTATGAGAAGTTCATCTGGGTCGTACAGGTACATAAGATATCAAAACTAGTCTTAGACAATTTCTGATATCTTCATGTCTGAGGCTATGACTAAGAATAGGACTATAATTAAGAATAAGGCTGTTGTTAATAAATCTACAGGGTTAAAGGGTAAACTTTTTCAGCCCCATACACAACAACTACTGACAGTAGTTTCTATACATTTTATATGAAACAGGTGATGAGAAACTAATAATTAATCTGAGAGATTTAGCTGTTCCTGATTAGTTCCTTTATTCTCACTATCAGATTACCTACTTTAGTACTGATATTGTAAGGAGAAGATAAATGTTGATAAACTGACTGGGGCTAATTTAAGGATTACAATACCTTCCTCTGGAGTATCCTCTCCGGGTTTCGAAGTTGCTGGAGTGAAGCTCCGGGCACTCTGTGAGCGGGAAGATGTTTGTGAGCTTGCTTTGGGAGTGATTGGATCTTTCATAACAGCCTCTGTTACAAACACTGTAGCACAATCAATCAATGCCTCAAAGAACTCAAGGAAGGTCAATTCAAGTTCCATGTTACAAAAGTCATCACCTGCTAGTTGAGGATCATCTGATGAGAGAATTTTGAGGACTTCCTTTGGTGTCAAATTGTCATTTAGCAGTTTGTACTCATTCAACATAAAGAGAAACGTACGTGCCTTGAATGTTGGTTCATATGGTGCAACAGGACTTGATATACACCACAACTGGAAGATGTCCAGTGATTTTGGAAGGTACTTCAGAGCTTCTACAGCTCTTTCTGGGTCAGAGAAAAGGCTGCCTTTCACATCACAAGAATCTTGGAGAATGTTTTTACAAATAAGCTTAGAGACACACCATGGCAACAAGGATGTATCACTACTGTGTTGATCTTGGAACACATGATATGAAATTGATACAATTGCATTCAAGAAGTCTCTCATCAAAACATCTTGTTGTGGATCATGAATATCAAGAGATTGCTTGTCAGCATCAATAAATCGATCCATCTCAGTCAAGGTGACACCTTGGTGATGGATTCTGCAATCTTTCAGGAACCTCCAGAACTGCAGCCTTGTCATCACAAAAGTGTTATCGGCAGTACCATGGTGACCTAACCCACTATAACAGCTGTAGATGTTCTTCAGGTTACTAATGTGTCTAAGCAGAACATGTACCACTTGTTGCATCTCATCCTCACGCTCATCAAGTTCAAGATCCCGGTCATCTTGCAGATGACTTACGTTGATATTTAGGGCATTCTTTCTTCCAGTGCCTGATTCCTCTGACGGCAAAGCTGGTGAGCCTATTCTTACCACTGGAGTTGCAGAGCGGACAGGAATACCAGATGCTGTAACGTCAGGGGTTGTCATGCCTGATGGACTGAAATCTGGATAATCCAGCATGTGGTCTTGTTCAAAAGTACCTACCAACAATGACAAACAAAATGATGTTATAATGATGATGATGATGATAATGATTATTATTATTATATAATGATGGCAATGATGACGATGATTCATGGGCAAGGTATCAACAGATGTATGAATGATACAGCAAACTTCTGATAATAAGATCAGAGCTTAAATTTCTTGTTCATAAGGCTTTTTCTTCATCATTGGGCTTAGTTTCTGGAAGAGGGGCTTATTATTGGTATACTTTTTATATGTTATGCATGTGTTTGTCATATTGATATGGCGCATTATATTTGCACGAGCAGTTTAACATTAAATATGATTTTCTAGGATTCACAAACCTTGTTTCATTCTGATATCTTGTTTTCCATATAACAAAAAGAACATTACATGGTATGCTCGCAGATATGGATTTTATCTTCCCGTGGCAAGAACATCTCACTCGTTCAAAAGCCTCACTTGTGAGATATTGTTCTTGTCACTTGAAGATAAAATCCATATCTTCTTGCTATGTGTAATATCCCCCATATAATAAATTATTTATAACATATATGGTATTAGACTAAGTCTTATTTCACCTTTGCAAAGTTACATTTAAAGATTCCAGCGGTTCAATTGAAGTACCACCTCCCTGAATCTGCCACATTTAATAGAAATGGACTTGGTATTAACTATAAGTAACCTCTGTATGGCAATTTCAATATTTACCTCTACCCAGGGAGGGGGTACTCTGGTACAAAAGTGATTGGGAGGGAACAATGAAGCCATAATGCAATTACCCAAAAAATACTTAGGGCCACAACTGAACCTAAGAAAATATACAAAGTACTACCAGGGACAAAGAATGTAATTTTCCAGTCTTGTAGCTCCCAAAAATACCAGGCAAAATTGCCAACCCAAAAAATACCAAAATTGTGAATTGCAAATGCAAAAAATTTGTACATCAGAATAACCCCCTGAACATCTACATGTCCTTAAGTTGATAAAATTACACATTTAGCTTGTTGATCAATCATTACTAACAAGTTTGAACTCATTACTTTCTGAGTAAACCTAACTTTGTTATATATTAGCTTATTAGCTTACTGTACAACTTTGCTTGCATTAAGTACGACAGTATTACCTTCAAAAACCATTCCATTCTTGAAGGTATACTTCCCCTTTCCATGTTTCATATTATTTGCCCATTCTCCACTATACTTAGCACCATTGGCATAGAAAAAGACACCATCACCATGACGCAAGCCATTCATCCAGTCACCAACATAGCGATTACGCAGGGGGTACTGTGAACCAACAATGCGCTTCAGGTACCATGAATGTTCTCCATGACCATGCTGAATACCATATTCCCACTGACCCTCATACCGCTCATTCCTGTCATACCAATGCATTGTACCTGATCCATGCCTCACGTTGTCCTTCCAGTCACCCTCATAAATATTGCCAGATGGGTACCGCCTAATACCATAACCATGCCGTTTATTGTCAACCCAGTGACCATCGTAATACGACTGTCCCTTGTCATCGTACCTCAGAATTCCTGTACCATGTCGCTTTCCATTTCTCCACTCCCCAGAGTATGTAGATGGGATAGCTGAACAACGGAATATACCATCATGACCATGTCTCAAACCGTTCACCACCTCTCCCTCATAAGTACTGTCATCTGTCCAGGTATATTTTCCCTTGCCTTCAGCTCTGTTCTGAGTGAATTCCCCTTCATAGATAATGCCATTAGCCCAGATGTACTTGCCATTCCCGTGCATGAGTCCATTAGAAAAGTATCCAGTGTACACATGGCCACCTCTGAAATATGCCGTACCAATGCCATGGAAGAAACCACGTTCATCTTTCTCGCCCTCATATGATTCTACGATCAACTCAGTGAGAATTGGCTCGTTTCGCATGGCATCGTATGGTTGTTCCAATTTATCAAGTTCAGTTTTACTGTCACTTTCGGCTTCACCATGTTGTTGACTTTCTTCCTCCTGTTCTTCGGTCTGTTCTACATTTATTTCCACCACATCCCTGTTGTTTTCTGTCGGTTCAGGCATTTTTCTAAGTGCTCAAAAACAAAATGGCGCTGAAACTGTTGTTACTCAGTCTCTGCGTTGCTAAGGTCCTTAGCAGCCACTCCTTCCCTAACAATGTCATATAACCAATTTTCTGATTGGTTCAAATGAATAACAATAAAAAGGTCATCTAATTAACAAATCACAGTTCAGTTTAGATTCTCTTTTTATCAATTCTTAGCCGCTTTTTCATTGGATAAATATTATGATCCAATTAGAAAGCGTGTTAGTAAGAACTCGCAATACACAAGGAGGAACAGGCAAAGATGGCGGATATGCTGGGGAGGTGAAGTCCGGATTCATTTACGCTATTATTTCCTCAGGAAATATGCAGGGCAGATCTTGCTGTTGTAGGTGCAGGTGGTTTGTTAATGATGGTGTTGGCATCGGATGTGCAGTTTTTACGTATATTCTCATTGCATATGGTGAATTCGTTGTCGTTTTTGTGATGCTTTTACCGGATCTGACTTCATTTGGCTGGGGCTTGCTTCACGCCGTCTTATTCACGTGCCTATCTCTGTTAGCTTTGGTGTCTCACATACGATCAATGGTTACTGATCCGGTAAGTGGCCATTTTGTTTGTTTAGCAACGTACTCAAAAGTGCAATGTTTGGGTTCTGATCAGAAGAAGCCCACCTTGCCTGTGGCACGGGTGGCTCACAAAGTCATATGAGTTGATTCGAAACTTTATTTGATTCGAACAGAATAGCTGGTTTAAATCTGTAATTTGTCGTACACAAAGTCACTGATCATGGCACTTTTCAACAAGAATTTGAACAAAAACGTGGTTATCAGTTCGAGCTTTAGAAGAGCTTATGTGAGTAATTCGTAAAGTGAGTACCCAAAGCTTGCATAAAGTACACCTGTCATTTTAGATTTTTTTCTTTCTGGGCTTAAATATTGGATTGCAGATGTTCTAAATCAGTATACTTTCCTGGTCTGTCTATGTTCCTACGGAGGTTTTGTTTCAGGTAAGCCTCGTATTTATGTAGTATCATCAGATTAATGATTATTGTTGAATTCAGAACATTTTTAAAAATGACAAAATGTGTTTCAAATTATGTTGTTTTTGGGTTAGTTTCATTTTGCAAATATACAATAAAACATTCGGTTTTGCAGTGGCTTATTTTTGCAAATTATGAGTTTTTTAATTTAAAAAGATAATAAAAATACAGTGGAAACATATGTTTTGTGGAATATAGTTTTATGTGACAACTAAGAGAGTTGAATACTGCTATGAGTGTCCAGTTCTTCATTCTCACAACCTGCATGGTTACCTTTGTACATATGTTTGAAGGAGAAGTAAGATATTGATCATTTTTAGAAGTGCAACCAATGCTGACTGTTACATTGCAGGGAACAATACCACTGGGTAACTGCACACCAGATAATGTAAAGAAGTTAAAATTGCGTGAGGGAGATGTTATTCTGAGATGCACAAGATGTGAATGTATCAAACTGGACAGAGCACACCACTGCAGGTAGCAATTTATAAGTGAAAATAATTTAATCATTTATTTGACTGGAAGCACAGGATTTATATGGGTATTTAAAAAACCATGAAAGTTGTTAAAGGAACCTGCATTGAAAAACACTTTGCTGGTAAAATGGAAGAGGTTCTTCCACTGAATTACTTTGTGATGTTTTTGGGGTCCAAAACCATCACACAAAATTAATGAGAACGGAGTAAAAATTTTCCCCTATTTTTGCACTTAGACAATCGTTGCCATTCCCAGGATGTCTGTCAAAGAAACTGATATTTATTCCTTAATAAATGCAATTTGTTTGGGAATAAGTTGTTTGGGAATTAGGTGCCATGGGTCCTTAAACATGGCTTAATGATACTATAAAAAGTCTATTAAAATTCCTCTAAATTTATACAGAGGTTCAGGGGAAGAACCCTCAGGGTTCCCGCGGATCCTTGAAAAGTCTTAAAAAGTCTTATTTTTAATTTTGTATTTTTAAGGCCTTGAAAAGGTCTTAAATATGGAAA
>JANVCK010080442.1:0-12141 GCA_026546655.1 Epizoanthus illoricatus | reverse complement strand
GCCCGTTTTAAGGTTTTAAATTTTCATATCAGTTCCATACTCTCACACAATAAAAACAGACCGGTTGAAATGACCAATTTGAACTGGCTCTCTCAGTTTAACCTTAGGTGCATTTCAGTAATTATTGGTACAAACAACCAATTGCTTTTGGTAGGTCAGTTATGTTTTGTTCAGGCAAATTCGAATAGTTGTTGCACATTGTTAAGATTTTGCAAACTCAATGTAAGAAAGTGCACAGAAGAGATACAACTTAAAGTTCATTTGCATTTAATTTCAGATGCTGTTCGGGTAGAAGGGAATTCGTTTTGACCCACACTGAAATTTCTCACGGTCGATTTCTTGTCACGTTCACTTCTAATTCAGTTTTGGAACAGGTTGTAATGGAATTCTTATATAACGGGCTATCACCCCATGCAAGAGAATGGAATCTGGAATCGGGCTAATTTTCAATTTTGTAATCCGGAATCCAGTGAAATGGAAGCTGTATTAAATCCAGTGGGTCGGAATCCAGATCCAAAGGATTGTTAAGCTCGGGATTAGAATCCAAAAGGTTGGAATGTATAAACCATGTCATCCATGGATTCGGTTACATAGGACGAAAGTTGAATAAAATTTCTGTAGCGCCGGGATCTAGTGGAGGGGCAAGAGGGGTGGTGCTCCCCCCTTTCAGTCCAAGCCATATTTTTTTATGGACGATTTTACTGTCTAAAAGCAAACAAAATGCACTCAAATTGCAGGAAATGCCATTTTAGACGCCCTAATTTTTACAATTTTCCCGGGGGAACACCCCCCCAGAAACTCGTGTCTTCGACATTTCGATGATGCCCCCTCTCCTCTCCGTGACCGTTCAAGTGAAAGCTCTTGACAGAATGGCACTCAAAACTGATTGATATGTCAGACTTATAATGCAGATTTCGCACGAGTGTCGAAAAAGTCATGTCTTGTTTTTCTAATATCTTTACTTTATGATTCCATTGGTTCATCAGTTTACTTTTAACGAAACACGAAGGGAAGCAATAACACTATTGTTCCGTTTTCCAGCCACCTCATTGGCCGAATGTACTGCTGAATGTATTGTAATGTCTTTTCTTTTGGTTATTCGACACTCATGCGAAACTCGATCTATCTGATTAACTTCTCAGCACATGACAACTATACAAAGTGTGACCTTCCAAGTGAAAGCTGTTGATGAGTCAGTACTATTAACCGGACGGCCCGATAGCGGTTAGCCTGTATAGCTGGCTGTCTTATGGGGGCGAAAAGTTTGGAATTAATCGACCCTTCTGACTGTACGAGGACTGACTCTTGGAGAGACTGGGTCGAGATAAAAGTAAAGAACCTTTAATAAAAGGCCCTCAAGCAAGAGCGCCAGCTACGCAGGCTAGATAGCGGCTTCAACACACGAGTGTTGAGCAAAGTTGATAAGCAATTCTCACAGTAACCGTCGCATTTTTGTGGCCCAGTACATAGTGAAAAGTTGCCCGCTATATCCTCACGGGCCAAGTATTCATATGATTCTTTCCAACTGGAAGAAGGGGCACTCGGCATAAAAATCCCCTGGGGAGGGAGGCAGGAGGAACTGACATCTTTTCTCCACATAAACGCTTCAAAATGATCTCTTACCAGGGACAGCTTCTAGAACTCAGTTGCATGAAAGACTTTTATCGATTGTAATTTTGTTCTAGACTTATTGTTTATTAATCATTTTGTGTTATTAAAATAAAGTTATTTCTTTGGCGGTTAATGCCGGGAAAAAAAAACTCGAGTCATTCATGCAAATAAAACTTTAAGTTTTATTTTTTCAAAATTAATTTCATTCGAAATTGAGTAGGATTCTAATATCTGCCATGTATGATACCGGTGCGTATAAACAGTTTACTGTTGCATATTCATTCAAAACCTAAAATCCTTACTACGTGCGCAAGTAGTTATTCTCCGTGTAAACACTCGGTAATCTTGGCTTTGTAGGTTGACCTTGGGTTGGGAAAACTTTTCTCAATATAAACAAAGCATTAGTGCTCTTAATTGCGCATTTTGCAAGAAATTTAAACATCTATAATTATGATCTTTGGACCCAAATGGCTAATGACGTTTATTGTCTAATGAGGATATTAGCTGTTGTCAAAGCACAGACAATAATTAATAAAACAAAGGACTCTGGACTGAGAGTATCTTAAAGAGAAAAATAAAAATCGTGAAAGCAAAAATGGGACCGACATACAAAAACTATATTATAAAACTCAAGAAAGAAAGTAGTTGCATCTTTAATACTCAACAATACTGCAAGGGAAACAAACTTTTAAATTTACGTATCAGTCCGATTAATTTAGCACAGAGAATATGCAATGAATTATGGCAGTGAAGTTAGAGACTAATGGAATTGGTTCAGTTGTTTTAAAACATTCTTGTTCTTAAGACAGCCATTTAACATGTTGACATTTTTTGGTAAAACGTGAATTTAAAGCCGGCTACTAAAAAACAAACAGAACCACGAGGACGTACTCATCAAGAGCTTTCATTTGAATAGTCACGCTTTGTGTTTTCGTCTGTGTGTTGAAAAGTTACGATATCTCACCGCCTTGGGTTCAGGTCGCCTCTGTATTTCAAAAGGATTGATAATTTAATTGACAATAACTCCCACACACATAATGCATCAGTTTCATTTTCATAGTTTTAATACGTAGCCGACCCCTGCCTTGTCTTTGCAGTGAATTTTGAGCCATAGCAGGTTCTACTGAAGTAATTATGTGGTTTCGTTAGCTTAAACTTAAAGTCCAGGGAAAGCTTCAAGTCCAACTGCTTCAGTAGTGCTGATGGAATGATAATCATAAAGAATCTAGTTATCCCTCGCCAGCAATTACAAAAACACATATAAACCTGGCGTTTACGTGTGTTTTTAAAAGTATTTGACATATATTGGCAAAGTGCTATATTCGAATTTGTTGTTACAAGACAGCTGTGGTATTTAATGAACACTTCTTCTGAACGTTTTCACCTCTTTCGAGCTGTGATTATCATTGCAAATATCGGTAAATGGCCATTTTTGCAGAAACGTGGGTGTGAAACGATTAAGTTGTTTTCTTACCAATGTTGAATGGGGCTCTTGTTTCTGAAGAAGTTTGACACTCTTGCCAATAACAAACCTTTGAATTTTATGCATGAATGAATGCAAGAATAGAACATAAAGTACTGGCAGTCAAACAATACATATTTGTAAACATATCGAGGACCTGTCAAAGTGATTTTAGCTTAAAAAGTACACTAAAATAGGCCCTCGATCTGCAAGAAAACCTTGATTAATTCTGTGATAAATTTGGAAAATTTCTTTTGCTTTATATCTTAAATATATCTTTTAAGCACAACTGCCAGTTTCATAATAAGTTATGTATTTACAGTTCTCTTTTCTCCAGATATCACGCAAAGTTCAACAGAACTCAAGTATCTAATTTCCGGTTTATTTTTTTGTCTAAATTCGGCATCGTAAGAGCACTATTTTTCAGTCATAAATATTTGGTATTAGCAGAAATAGTTACCTTCAGGTATAAGCACTTCGGTTCATGTTGTCTGGCTTAACGCAGCTGAATTACTGAAGAAGTTGTCAAGCAGGTCTCATGTTTTTCGACGTCTTGTCAAAAATGGCTTCTGATTTTTATGTACAGGCCAGCTGTGAGGTGCTTTGTGGAAGGTAAATGCACACAACCACTGAATATATCTTGTTCTAACTTACGATACTTGCCTGAAACGCTTACCAACAGACGTTTTTCTGTATCTAAGTACAAAACACAAATGAGCTAAACAGAAGAAAAATTTGCATTTGAGGGATTCTAAACATTTTTAGCAGGCGAAATTATTCATTTGTCTTTTGCTCGGTTGAGTTAACATTTACACGAGGCTTTCAATTCTTTACAGTACAATCTTAGATAACTTAAGCGGTATAAAATAGTTTCTGGAATATGGTAAACAAAATCTTTTCATTCCTGCTTCTAGTGACCGGTGCTTCTGAGAATCACATTAATAATAAATTAGTAAATTTTATAAAAAAATGAATACTTTTATTCGCGACGAAACCTTACTTAGTATTTATATTTGTTTGATGGTTAGTTCAAATCGTCTATTCATAGAGGCTGTTTCCTTTAAAAGTAGAAACAGTTATATTTAATGGCAACCTGTCTGAAGTCTTCTCACATCGCTTGTTTTTCTAGCCGACTCGGCTTCGTCACTCGCCCCTTAATTGCATGAATTTGCTGTCTACACGGTTTCAAAACAAGCCGTGTTGCTTGTGGACGATGTTGTCAGATTTCAAATAATAACGAGAACCTGAAAGAAGCGATTCGAGGCTTTTCACACACTGAGCCATAACGGCATGTTTTCTCGTGTGGTGCACCATGAACGTCGCGACGAGCCCCTTCCGTGAAGGGTCTTTATGCCTGGTTCAGCCAGCGAGTCTTACAAACGACCGATAGCTTCTTTTTCACCACCGTACCGAACAGCGGGAAACGGGTTTCGTTGACAATATTTTACGAATGAGCTGGCTCAAAGCAAGCTCGGCCCGAAGGAGAGAAATCCCGCACGTATTTACTACTTGTGTAATTAATTCTCACGGATAATTTTCAAACGCCCGTTTCAAATCGAACCTGCGAATCAGGAAAGTCCCCTATAGGCATTGAGTTCGCTACAACGGCTGTGTTAGCTTTGGAATGAGGAGACACCGGTTTTCGTGGAAGGGATGTGACTTCTTCCAGTTCGATTCCGGTGGATTCGGGTCCATTCATTCCATTATGATCCAGAGTAGCCTCATATTTACGGACTTGATTTTGCTGTTGTTGTAACTTTTCCTGCTTTTCCTTTTCTTCTTTCTCTTTTTGCAGCCGTTCGTTTTCCTTCCTTTCCTTTTCCTTCTTGCTCGCCTCAGCCGCTCGTTGTTCGTTTTCACGATGGTAGAAGTAGTTGAAATTGCTAACTATGACTGGTACCGGAAGTGCAATGGTCAACACTCCCGAGATCGCACATAGAGAACCGACGATTTTTCCCCAGACAGTAATCGGTCGCATGTCTCCATATCCAACTGCAAAAACAAAGGGAACACATTCCACTTCAAACTTTATTTGCAAAGAATCAGTCATAACCCTTTGACCGTAACCTCATAAAACCTTTTACTGGTACAGACATAACGATTATCCCAATTCTAGAATCACAACGAGGACTTCTGTCTCCTGAAAAGTAGAAGGGTTTAGTGTCACCCATTTCCCACAATTGAAGACAAAAATTCTTGTAACAGATTAGAAATTTTGATGATTGAAAATTTCGACAGTATAACGTTATGTGCAAGGTGTCTGTGTATGTGTTTCACAAACATGACAGAAAACATTGTTTCAAAGCCTAAAGTGGAAGTCTTCGTCCGATCAAACTAATAAATATGCCAAATAAAATTTGAAATTCAAAAAAGAGTAAAGCTTCACTCAAGCAAAAAACTACAATTGTCTGTAAACACGCCAAGCTCTGTCAATTCTTATGATCATGGTTCGTGCTTCAGGTGGATATATTGCAAAGATCTATGTAAAATTTACAGGCACAATATGTGTACTTTTGGTCACCAGTCGACAAAGTAAAGAAAACCAGCAAGAAATGATAGAACATTATAACCTAAAATGAGAGGGTCTTCCTATTATGTGATGTGTGCTTGTTAAATTGCCAAACAATTAGTATGATTAAGTTTAACTTTTGTCATAAGAAGTGTAATGCAGATCTATTCTGAGCACGTGTTATCTCTCAAGGGTTATTCTTACGAATATGTGTTAGACCTACCCGGGCAAAACATGCCTTGGAATTATATATTACATGTAAAATAACGAACAGACATGTCTACGGCTTATTAATAAACGCAGTGGCTAACATAATTGTATTTTAGACCGCTTGCCGGTGTGCGTGGTCATACTTGTTTCTATGGGCAGAACGATCAGAAAATATCACGAAGGTACTAGCCTAAATAACTAGTCTTTGACCAGTGAAAGCAGCACACCGACACACAAATATTACAGACATGTCATCACTTATAAAGAACGGTGGTTATTTATAATACGGAAAAGCGATCGCAACGGAGGTCAAAACCCAGAGTGCTGCCATAGACATAGAACATATGAATCAGGCTGCTGCCTCTGGGTTTTAGACCGTAAAACTTGAAATAAAATATTCTCTGGTAGAAGTTCTGGAAGCTGTGAGAAAGAGTGATAAATATAAAGAAGCATATACCTGTTGTCATTGTCACGACTGCCCACCAGAAAGCATCTGGAATACTTCTGAAATGTGTGCCCGTCTCGCCTCCTTCGGCATAATAAACAGCTGAGGAAAACAGGATCACTCCAATAAGCAGAAAAAATATTAACAATCCAAGTTCACGCAAGCTAGCGCGAAGAGTGTGTCCCAGAATCTGTAATCCCCTCGAGTGTCGTGACAACTTGAAAATCCGGAATACTCGAACAAGCCTAATAACCCGCAATACTCCAAGCGAGGAAGCCTTTGTGTCTTGCATAGGTAGTGTTATATAGTACGGTAATATAGCTACAATGTCAATTATATTTAATACTGAAAAGATGAAGACCCGCTTGCGAGGAGAAGCTAAAAGACGCATAAGGTATTCGAAAGTAAACCATATTATACATGCAGTTTCGAGACCAAACCATGGCTGGGCGAACCTCTGTTGTTCCTTGACCTGTGCCGAACCATTTGTTAAGTTCGTGCTAGTTACAGGTGGAACCGTTGGATTTTCATCCTGACGGAACTGTGGAAGTGTTTCAATACAGAAAGTCACAATTGAGAGCGTAATCACAAGAACTGAGAACACTGCCACAAACCGGGCGGCCAACGAAGTGTCTGGATATTCGAACAGTTGCCAAATTTTTCTTTGTAATTTGTTTTCAGGTAACAGTGGTTTCTCCTCTTCAATATAGCCTTCCTCTTGTTCAACTCGGTGTAAAACATCTTCACCAAGGTCGTAGAAACGAATTTCATCTGCAAATACGTCCATCGGCACATTAGCAGGTCGCAGTAGCTTGCCGCCCGACTGGTAATAAAATAATATAGCATCGAATGCCGGTCGATTCCTGTCGAAAAAGTACTCCTTTCGCACTGAATCATAATATTTTGACCGCTTACTTTCACAGCCAAGTAGTGAGTCGGGGTATTGCTCCAATGTCTGGATGTGAGTTTCAAATTTTAATCCACTAACATTCATCACTATGCGATCTGCACCGTCGTGAGCTGTGTTGTACTTCGCAGATGTTTGCAAGGGGGACGCTCGTTGATTTCGCAGTGATGTCGGTAATTGAATAGTACAGTCAGCAGTATTGTTCAGTGTTTGCCCATGGCCGAGTTGATTTTGCTTATCACGGCCAGCAGTAATCGCTGACATCCCAGTTAGAGCGTCCATCTCTGCTCCTGGTTTATTACGGTCCGCTGTTGAAAACGACGCACCTAAGGACCCGGATGTAAAAAGAAGACATGGCAAATTAATTATTGACCCTTCCTACTTGAAGCCTAAATCCTTGACTACTTAGGCGCTAAAATCTACTCGTTCATTTCTACACCAAGATCCAGACATTTCCAGAATTCAACATTTTCGATGAATAAGAGAGAATTTAAATTTCACGGCCCATCCATACTTAAAATTGAAAGGCACCGATTCTCATAAATTATTGATTCCCTTTAGATCTAAACTTGTAATTTATTAATTCACAGAATAAATTAGCACATCTTCAATAAATACAAAATGTAAATATCAGTCCTATATACACACAACAGCCGAAAAATATTTGCTATTATACGTTCCTTGACAAGCTATGGCTCCTGCTAAGTAATTTGGCTAGCGCAGAGTTATATCTTGCCGAAAAATACAAAGAAATGGAATCTTGACAGAGTTTTTCTTAAGTTTCTTTAACAACGTCGCGGCTTCGAAGGCAGCTGTTCGCAGCTACTGCCAGTATTATAAAAAGTTGGCTGGTTGAAAAATAAATCGCCGATAACGTGCATGGGCTCAAAGTATTATCAACCAAACTTACTTGTTTTGTAGTGAGAATAAGCGGGTTACCACTTCCATTTGAATATTTTTCTTGTGTTTCCACTTAGATTTGACAAGGTACTTGAGTCAGCCTACCAAAATGCCCAAGCTACTCAGAACTTTATAACCGTGTCTTCTCTCAACATTCGCAAACTAAACGCATTTTCTTGTTTAGGAAGCCTTGATTATTTTCTTTACAACAGTCCCCGTATTTTCATACTGAATTTTCTGTTACGCTGTAGATCCGGATAAAGCCATGAGACAAAATGTTGCCGACCAGGTTACGCCTTATTTTGTCTCATGCACTACTACACTAGTAGATCCCTGTTTATGATAGTCGATGTACGAGCCAAAATCGACGAATGCATTGAAATAATGTTGTATATCATACAATACAGCGCTTCTCAGTCCTGGCTCGTATCTCACAAGTATGCCGTATTTTGTCTGAGCGGTTATGGCTGATTAGCCTAGTAGCAGTTGTTGGCGGATTGTTTCACTCGCACATCAGTCCGCTGTCTTACGTGAAAACAATTGACATTCACTATCGCTTTAAGGCGCACCGCAAGCCTGAAGTGTCAAACGCGTTTCCTTGGCTTCCGAAACTGGTAGTAAATTTGCATATACTAATATCAACGCTTTGCCAAACCTAGCGGGAGAAAAGCTGATAACAATTCCCCCACTCCACCCGGGTTTGGATTGTTTGTTTTTAGGGGACCATCCCTGAGCTAACAACAATGCCACAAAGCTCCGAACGCTAAATAAACTCAAACTGATTGAATGTGCTAGTGAGGTGAGTCTTTCTACTGGAGTCACTAGCAAGTTTTTAAATGATAACTAAAAATATGTTCTTTAATATTTTCGTGTACGTTGAAATTGTTTTACCAAACAGCAAATGAGATACTTGTGATAAGGCTCCGCCGGATTTGACTGCACGTGTCCAAAAGATACGTTATAAATGGTGGCGACATGTAGTCACTTACCGAAATCTAGAGGAATTTGATGTCTTTTCCAAATCGTTTGACTTCGCTTAGAGGCTTAAAAAGCTCTTTAAATAAGGAGGTCTATTATTATTATGTAAAATGTAATGTTTTTATGTCTCCTGCATGTACTGGTTCACACAAAATATTTCTACCTATCAGAACATGCGATTTTAAAAATTGCAATTGAGTGTAACATTTATTAAAACCTCTTTTAGAACCCCACTTAAAACACAAACTATAAGATTTAATTGAAAGTTAGTCCTATTCTACACGAAAGTCGAAAGGCAGTTCTGTCAATTCCGTTACTAAAAATATGAGCTACATTTGCGGATAAATACAAATTCCATATCAATATTTGAAATCGGAAAATATACCTGTATCGTTTAAACTTGTTATTCACTAAGTGACGAGGTTTGTTTTGTAGTATGATCCGGGAAAAAACCTTCGACAAACTCGGCGGTGTCAATTTTTCAGTTTAAAGCTTTCCCTTTCAATATGAATATCATATTCCAGATGACCCAAATGATTTGACGGATACTATAAACTTCGAAAAGCTAGTGCGTACTAGGTATATGGCTTATTAACCGGATGGCACATAATTAGCTAGTTGCTAGTATCAAGAACACTATCATTACTCGTGTGTCTCAGTCAACTTGGGAACCTTTCTCTCTCTAAAACCCTCAACCGGTTAATCAGTCAGTTCACACTGTGAGAATCTGATAACACTATGGATTTAATACTGTCTGCATAGACTACAGACTTTATTATTACTGTTGCATCTGCCTCTTGGGTGATCATGAAATGTAAGAGCACACTTCGATTTAGGATGGGTTGCCTTGGTAATATCAATATTATGTTTAGGAGCGACTTTGATAACATACCCTATTCCCAAATAGCTGCCGTTATACAATCCCCACCCTACTCTGGTGACAAACAGTCCTGACCCCCAAAGTAGCTTTTGTTTCCATCAAAGATGTAAATACCTGCTGTAGGTGAAACCACGAACATTTTGTGCCTTAGTGTTGCATATGTAATGACAAATGATTGAGAGTACAATATTAATATATCACAGGCCGACCAGGCCCTATGTGAGTAGGGAGTATATAGGAGTTTCTATTCCCTGCTCACACAGGGCCTGGTTGGCCTGTGAATATATATAAGCAATTTTTGAACAGTTAGCAGCATTCACCGGCCAAAAGCAAGCGATGGATTTGGCTCCAGTTATGGGAGAAACTGCACCGGCCATAAATTGAGATATTTTCAGCTTGAAATAACCTAAGAGATCATATAAAGGATAGTTTAAAGCGTAAACTCTCGAAAATAAGCCCATGGTCTTCAGTATATTTGCTCAAAAGACCCGTTTTCCTCCAATTTTATAGGGATTTTGTATGGACTCTTGCTCCCATAAAGTCAGTTGAATTGACTCCTCGCTCGTTGTCAAGACAAAACAATTTAAGTCTTTATAAAAAGCAAGGGTATAGATCAGTATTCAATTTAGAGTTGTTTTACCTAGCCGGTTTCAATTTCCGCACTTGTCTGAATTTGTTACACTGTGGCATTATCAATGCCTTCGCAAATCATGAACCGAGCTTCGGTCGGACTATTAAAGTAAAAATTAGAGCTAAAAGGAATGCGTTTCTGATAACCGGGTTCAAAACGCCCAACTGTGACTGAAATACTGCTAGCAATATAGGATCTTATCAGTTGAACTAGTCAGACGTATATATAAAGGTAATTTTGTTGAATTTCGGACCTTATAATATATTATTGTGGCGGGAAAATTGACGCATGCTGCTTTGTTTTGGCGCGAAAATAGAGGTTGCGCGTTGACGGACGTCCCGCCGATTTTAAAGTAAAGTTGTAAAAGTGCATATGTGCTGTGTTTAGCGAAAAATAAATCAAAATATTCCGAAATAATAATTTGCAATAATATTTGCAAAAGAAAAGGCCGGAAAGAATGAAACATAACCCGAAGAAAGCAGAATGGTACTGAAAGGTAAGTTTCTAGCCTCCTGTTTATACCTGGCCGCTGCTCACCTTTGTCTTGTCGTTGTTCAGTTTTATAGAGCTTGTTCTATTCGAACAAGAATACGATTAATAGAATGAACGACATACTATTCCTATTCCAATTCCATTCAGATTCCATCTTCGAGGAGGAAATGATTGTCAGGCAGTACCGGAATGATCAACAACCTTGTTCACGCACTACTTGACCTTATTTATATTGGATTTCGTATACAAAACACTTTTTTGAAAGACAAAGAAGATTATATTAGATGGTCTTAAATATTTTATCAGGAACTCAACCACTCATAGAATCGATAAGACGATATGTTAACATGGAAAATGATACGCCACTCGGGTACGGCTCAAAATTGCTTTATTATTTGCATATCAATGTTTCATACAATTGAATGTTATTCGCTATTTATATATAAGCAGTTACTTGATTCGGGTTGCGCCCTTATCAATTATCACCTTATAAAAAAATTCAGCTCATATAATGGATAGATTGATAGACTGACAGCTAAAGATGAATTATAATAAATGGGCTGATGGATTCTTAGCTGATATATTCCTGTGATAGATTGATAGCTGATAGGTGTATCTATCGGTTGGATGATCGATTAATTCATTCATTCATTCATTCATTCATTCATAGACCCAAAAACTCCTGAGATAGACTAATAAGTTGATAGATTAATAGATTGATAGAGGGATGCAAAGACAGATCTATAGATCGAATTATCAATAAGTCGATAGATCGAATGATCAATACTGAGATCGATAATTATGTACAGCTAAAAAGGGGTCTCACACAACAAAGCAAACCCCAAAAAATACAATAGGTCGATCGATCGATGATCGATAGTAGATTGTTAGATCGACAGGTCGATAGATGGATAGATCACGGGTGCTGAGTGTAACAAAGACTGAATAAATGGAATAAAACGTCGTGCGTTGTTTTTTTTTTTGTGGGCACAGCCGCCATATTGAATCTGGAATCAGAGCATGCCTGGGTTCTAAATACATTTCAAGCTGGTTACTAGGCCTAAAGTAAGTCGTCAATCGCGCGGTTTCTCACGAACATTCTCCGAAGATTTGTGT
>JANVCK010080331.1:0-12143 GCA_026546655.1 Epizoanthus illoricatus | reverse complement strand
GGTCTTTCGCTATCATTTCATTTTCTGTACTTAAATTGTCACTAGGTCCCTCCTAAATGGTAACAGGTAGTCAAAAATGAGGGGTGGGGTGGTACTATGTGTTGATATATGTAGCTCTGTCTGGTGAAAAAGCAGGTCTCTATCTGCATGGTGCATGTGTTTGATAGATAGATAGATCTATGGTTCATTGATAATCACTTTGCAACTTTGAAGGTTGAATTGCACAATTATTTACAGAATTATTAAAATGGAATGCTATTGATAATTAGAATTACAATTATATATTAAAATTAGAATAGAATACTAAGACTACAAATTTTAAATTTCTATTTATACAAAATCTAGAGTAATAGTTTGACCTGCTCCTTAAGCAATACCTAATAGTATTACAGATAACTGTATAGTGTTATGTTCTGTTCATACATACATGTAGTAAATGTCAATGTACATAATTTATTAGATAAGCACACTGACACAAAACAAGAACAGGACCTGCATTTACTGTGTTCACCTGCAGTGGCAAGTTTCTATCTCCTGAACATTCAACTGGCACTTCAAGAATTATTCCATAATTTGTAAGGTCTTGGGTATTGTCAAGAATACTCCCAAGTTCTTCATGTAGGGTTGGATGCAGCATTTACAGCTGGTTTAGGATTATAATTACTGTTTAGGGTTGGGGTTACCAAAAATGTTTAGTTAAGGCCATGGTTAGGTTAGAAAATGGTCTTGGGGCATATTATTCGCAAAATCAAACAAATACCAACTACACAGGTCTCTGTTTATTACCACTAAACTAGGGCTGGGATGACGACCAAAAAATCCTTCAAAGATTCCTTGAGTTTTTGAACAAACCTTTGAACCTTCATTTCTATATATAATTATGGTAATCAATGAAAGCTTCAATAAAAAATGTATTTCTCATGTGGTCACAGGCACAAAACAAGTTAATCATGTTTAACATGACTAACGAAAACCAAAATTATTTCAAGCCAGTTTCATGTGCACATTTCTAACGTGAACTTCTCTGCATAAACTTTGATGTTAGGGGACTTTCTGCATAACTTAAACACTGCCAGTTCAGTGCAACTTGTTGAGATATTAAAATTTTTTTGAAAAGGATACATTTTGAATGAATGAATGAATGAACTTTATTTAAACATATCAATCTAGTAGAGCTGGTTTTCTGAAAAGCCACATTGATCAAAATCAACAAACTCTAAAAACTTTAAGCCTAAACAACATGTACATGTAATTACAATTGCAATCAGTGATCAAGTTCACCCATCTGAAAAGTGTTAGATGCACTGGGTGCAGAGTGGAATATGATATGTAAAACTAGTGCAATGGATAATGGATAAAATCCCATAAGATTTTATAAATTTTGTTAATATTTTTTTTTTAAAAAGTCCAGTAACTCAGACTTTCATGCTTTCGCGATCATTGGACAACAGCATAACTATAATTTCTATAAAGAACTAATACTATGTCTGAAGAGTTAATTTAAAACAGCCTCATGAGCCTTTCTTATAACTACTGAAAATAACAATAATTTCACGATGAAAACGAAACTTTGAAGGCTCAAAAGTTCATCCCAGCCCTACACTGATGCATGATCAGTTACCAGTTTACATGTATTGAGGCATTTCCTCACCTGACAGTGGAACTGAACAATGTCCTTCTTTACATCTTTCTTTTCATCTTTGTTTGGAAGCTTAATATTAAAAACCTCAATCACTTTTCTGATGTGCCGCACTGTAATATTGTGGATCTGATAACTCTGCAATAAAATAAAATAAAATTCCTACTGCATCTTCTAATCTTGTGATAATTATAATGTGTGCACTTCACACTTGTAACTGGGAGGTCACATGGAGAGGAACTCTGAACAAAATAGGGAGGTAAAATAAGGAAAGGTAAGAGGAAAAGGAAAGGGAGAGTTCCATATATATTTTGCAAAGACCCACTTGCAGTTACAGGAATGGGAGTTCAGATGGAAGATACAGGTAGTGGCAATTGGCATGGATGTATACATAATACAGAAAAAATGTAGTTTAGTAACTGTCCCTGGGTTGAAGTGTTTCATGATCATGAATTGAACCTCCAATATTACCTTCAGTTGTAATAAAGCCATTCAAACAGTCAATTATAGGAGGTTTTCCGACTTGTCATTCTTTATGCCTGATGCACTGATAATGCAAGAAATGCCATTCTAGAGAACCTAGATTTTAAAAATTTTCTGGGAGCCCTGGACTCCCCTAGAGGCTCACACGTTCACGCTCAATTTTCACCCTGTCCTGTCTTTTATATTTATGACCTGTGTGTTTGCTTCTTAATGAAACCCTGGCTATGTTGCCATGACAATTATGTCAGTTATTACAAACCTCTAAATTGTCAAGAAACAAGTTTTTCCTAAAATCTACATGTAATTGAAAACTTTTCTTTAGACTGTATAAGAAACTAAGGAGTTATCTGGATATAAATAAACCCAAGCTAAACTTTATATTTAATCTCTAAATACTATATATACTGGTAATCATTATTATCCACAGTAGTCAGCACACAACAAATGGTAAAACTTTGGTTCTAAGCAAAATGCTTATTTTGGTGAGAGAGGTTTTTCTTCAGCCAATAATTTCAAATAAAAGGAAGATCACTTAAAGTTTGTAAATAACAAGAAAATTGTTCATTAGAAGAAATTAAATGCAGTTCCATTCTAATGAGTTTTTTGTGTGTTTGATCAGATTGCATAATGCCAAAAAAGGCATTTTTCAAGGCCTACATGTAGAACTCCAAGTTGATTTATAATCTTGCTGAATTTAGTATTGGGCATCTTTCATGCAGTGGTCCTGACAGTGACTTGTGTTGAGAGAAATGTGAGTAAAAGCAGATTGGCACCAAATGATACTTTCTTTAAAGCAACGTCGATATTGACAGAAATTGTACACTGTTATTTGTAACACTAACACATGTACATGCATCAGAATATGAAAAGAACCCAATTTGAGAAAAAGAAATGTTGCACTTTGAGCATGTTCTTGTTGTTTCCATTCAATTATGTTGTTTGGCAATTTTTTTCAACTTCTTATTTACCATAATTTTAAAGGTTTTAGCTACATGCATAACTTAGCTGATCCTGCCACCCCCTAATAGTGCAAATTTCAACAAATAAAAGTAGATTTCTTGCAAAAGTGGTAGGCCACTTTAAAAGAAAAAAATGTCCATTCCTCAACAGATCTCAAAAGGTAGAGTTACACTGTAGGGTTGCTCTTTCTGGGTTAGAAATATAGTTTAGGATTTAATATGGCTAGGATTATATTCCAGAATTCAGACATAAGCAGCATTCACACTTGGTGCCCTGGCACAGTGCCTGTTGGGCACCAGTGTAAACATGGCTTTTCGTAAGTGCCCAAGTGAATATTTGAGTACAGTGCTCAGTCGGGCACCAGATTGGGCATGGGCACCAGTCAGCACACCATTATCACAAGTGCCCCTGAGGTACAAAATCCACAAATCTCTGCTTTGATATTCGTGTGGTAGTTTTATTCATTTTCATTTATTTTTCATTTTACCCCATTGGGCACTGGTCAGTAGTCTGAACAACCCACAGTTTCATGCCGGTGCCCAAGTACACACAATTTTCAAGAAGTTTTCACATAGCTGGCACCTTCTGCAAAGTACAGTAGCTGGAGAAATAACATCAAAATCTCCCCATTTCATACTATTTTCAATAAAGATTCTTACTTTGTCTCCACAAAGTGTGAATGCAAACATAGTGTCCAAAATCTTCATTACATATATACATATAGGCCTGGACACATGTTACAACACTGCATGCAATATTGCTTGCTGCAGTAGTTTGACATTGTGTTTAGCAGTCAAAGAAACCTACGTGAAATGTGATCCAATGGCTAAAAATGGACCATTTTTACAAACCATTACATGCAATGTTGCAATTAGTGGCCAGACAGTGAAATTGTTACACACAATGCTGCAGAATGTTGTGTGCAACAATTGCCTGGGTGGCCACACGATGCAATTTTTCCATTGCAGCATGCAATATTGCATGCAATGTTGCATAATTAATGTGGCTGGGCCTTAACTTTATTTAAACTTTAGAGTACCTTTAAGCACCAGCCACATAATGCAACATTGCATGCAATACAGCACACAATGTAAAAATTGCATCGTGTGGCCACCCCTGCAATAATTCTTGCATGCAACACTGCACAAGTAGAATCAAATATTACATCTACAACATTGTGTGCAACAGTTTCACCATCTGGCCAATAATCACAACATTGCATGCAACAGTTTCACCATCTGGCCACTAATCACAACATTGCATGCAACAGTTTCACCATCTGGCCACTAATCACAACATTGCATGCAACAGTTTCACCATCTGGCCACTAATCACAACACTGCATGCAATGGTCTGGCAAAATGGTAATTTTTTTAGCTAATCACATTTCACATAGGTTTCTTTGACCGCTGACTACAACATCAAATCAAACAAATGGTATACGATGTCACAGAGCTTGAGGGTGGCCACACTGATTGAAACAATTGATGAATAATTGTACACAATATTGCATACAATGTTGCAACGTGTGTCCAGGCCTTTAACCCTTCCATACCTCTGTAGAAGCTGCTTGGTAATCACAAACTTTGCAATATGTCGGCCTTTCCTTGTCGATCCATTCTTCTCTCATATTCGGCTTGTGCGTGGCGTTTTCCGATCCTTCTGCATTTTCTTTCACGGTTTTTTCTTGTGCTTCCTCAGTTGTAATATCTGTAGAACTTTTGGACTCGGGTTTCACTATCTGGGATGCTGGATCAGAAGCAGATTTCGGAACGTCCGGTGGAACCTGAACACTTCCTGTTGTAGTCTGCACCAAAGGTGTTGCAACCATCGACACGGCGGCCATGTTGTTTAATTGCGTCGTAAATTCTGGGCAAAAAGCGTTTCAAAACCACGTTTTTGTCACATGAAATTTAACATCTGAGGTTAAAAAGAACTTGCACAGCAAACTCTGCAAAATCTCTTCTAGTTGGTCTTAGATAAACGACATAAAACAAAGTTAATAACCGCATATATATTTTGAGAACCCAGTCCAAATTGTGCTCGATTAACCCTCGAATACGCATGCGCTTCAACTGTTTCGTAACTGAAATACCGCGGGCACATGCAATTGTTTGGATGATGGAAAATGGCCGAAAATATGTGGAAACGCAAGCAGATAGTGAGATACTGAGATAGTAGATACATTGCGCGATCGGGACGGAACTCACACCTTTGGCCTGTTCTTTTAAATCACTGCGATTTAATGTAGATATAATCTTTGGTTAAATGTAATTGCTGTTGCTAGAGAAATATCAGGATGGTACTGTTTGCTATGATCACACGTGTCACGGATGGACTACCCTTGTCTGCGTCCACCGACTTGGATATGCATTTTGAACTGAAGGACACGAAAAAACAAGCCAAGATTCTCGCCAGAAAAGCAAATCAGTTTCCAATTAGGTGTACCATGAAATACGGGAGTCACATTATTCAGTAAGTAGTCATAATGCTAGATACTTGTATAGTAATGATTTTTGTGAGGTTTCTCTTAGTGAGTTAATAGTCAGTATAATGTCTGGACATAATTGAATACTGAAATGAATGATGCATTAATTGATTCTGTTTATAATGTAGCACGACCTAGCACTGACTGAGTACTGCTGTTGTTTTTAGAATCGAATCGCATTCTTAAACATAAGAACGAAAAACTCATTCATGAACTACTCCAAAAGTGAGGTCGAAAATAAATACAGAAAAATCCCCATCTGCAAGAACTTAGTCACAGGAAAATCCCCTGAATTTTTTATACTTTGTATCATAAATGTTTACCATTTTCCCCCAAAGATCAAGATTTAAAATGAATGCCCTGAGGGACACATTTCATACCATTTGTGGGCATGTTGTACAATATAAACCTGGGGACAATCAAGAGAGAGAATTTTAAAAATTGGCATTCAGGTTGTTTGGCATTCAGGTGCCTGAACTGCGACATCAAGAAATCAAGTAAAAAAGTGCTCATAGAAAGCATTGTAGCAATTAAAGTCACCACAAGAAGTTTGAATTTGTGCAATGCAATTTTTCCTTGATGATAACAGAATGCATATTTAACAGTTTATATATGAACGATTATATTTTATAGTCAGTGCTTTAGAAAAAGTTATAGTTTAAGCACTATAGAAATTAATTCTATTAATTGTTATTAATGTATTTGTATAGGTAATCACATGGTTTGGAACTCGTGCAATTTGGAATAAACCTGCACTGCATTCATTTTTAATGGTGTAGCCTCGTTCCCATCCAAACTCTGATCTGATTGGCGAGTGCTTTTTTGCTGGCCAATCAGCATTTGATTTCACCTTTTTGCACTTGATTTCAAAACCTTGCACTCAATTTAAAAAAATTGCACTGTATGATTAGATTGAGAAATACATGTATTGTCACAATGACCCTAGAATTGTAAGTATGATTTTCTGCTGGCTGAGCCAGAGGGAGCCTGTGTCTAGTTCGTTGGGGTAAGGGTAAGGGTCATGTGGTGAAGGAAGAAGCAGTTCTTTCTGTTGTGCTATTATACATTTTTGGTGCTTGACAAATTAATATCCCAATGGTGTGTGAGAATGCACATTTGTACATATTCATATGGAAAGTGTGCAATATGAATGCATTACCTTGAATGAAGATGTAACAAAAATAAATTATATAATCAAGGATATAGCAGAGTTTAGAGATAGCAGGTCTACTGTTGGGATTTAATACATGTAGGTCCTTGCAAATCATTGAAAGTACTTGAATTTAAAAAATGCAAGGGTCACTTGAAAAGTCCTTGATAATTGACAGAGGTAATTGAAAGTCATGGATTTTCTATTTTGAAAAGAAAACAATAATTTTTGAGTAAGTTACAGAATATGGTAGACTTATTGGTTGTGCTGACATTACACCATTTGAGACCCTGCAGGCAGAGGCCACTCACATCCCTGTCTCCTCATTTTTTGTGGGAAGACACCAGGATTTTTTAGGAGGTTCATAAATAGCTTAATGAATTGCAAGGGCTGCGTGGCTGAGTTTTTTGGGAGGGACATGCTCCCCAGGGAAATTTTAAAACTTCAGCTCTCACAAATACACATTTTTTAGTGATTCAAGCAGACTTCCTGGTCCAATGTTGTTGATGCATACCTTTTGTCAAATACCCTTCAGACTGAAAATGGGGTTTGTTTGCACCACTGAACCCACCTAGTGTCACCCACAGTATAGTATGGCACCATAATGTCTTCTTTCTACATATCTTTTGCAGTTTTGCAAAGGCTGTTGGTGTCTGTTTCTTGACAGTTTGTGAATCAAGTTATCCAACTGTCTTGGCATTTTCTTTCTTGGATGAAATTCAGCGAGAGTTTACAATGAACTTTCAGAATCAAGATGTACAGAGAGTCAGAAGACCGTACTCCTTTATTGAATTTGGTGAGTTATACTTAATATTTTTCTGATTGAATTTTTTGATAGAAGTCACCAAGGGGGTACTCCTGTATAAAAGTAATGGGGGGGGTGAGAATATTCAAAGCCATAATGCAAAACCCCAAAAATACTTAGGGTCACACCTAAACCCAAAAAAGCCAGTACCAGGGCCAAAGAATGCAATGAATTTTGCAGTCTTGCAACCCAAAAAAATACCAGTGAGACAAAATTGCCAACCCAAAAATACCAGTATACCAAAATCATGAATTGCAAACCCAAAAAATGTTTCTCACCTGGAGCCCTATTCCTTACACATCAAAGTACCCCCCTGGGTTGGGACCCTGAGAAGTGAAATGCTTTGCACATTTTCAGACTTGTTATTTTGTTTCATAAATAAAATGAAGTATGTATGATTGGGATGATTGAATAATATTTCAGTCTGAAACTTTCACCTCTCACTTTTTTCAAAATTTCTTATAACTGACATTATTTTCCAATGCTAAAACTTTATAAGACTGCAATGTTTTGGGTAGTTTAATGTCCTTCATCAGGCTTTTAAAATCACCAAACAATTAAAAGTAGAATTTTTCTAATTTCGTAGTTAGCTACAGCCTACTAGTAGACAAGTATATATTAATTATGTATTATGGTGCTGGACAGGTTGTTTCCAAAGAGAAAATCATCTCACAGCATCTTGCCGTTATTTTTATTACTAAATAAATAGTATTCAATTAAATGTAAAATTTTAAGGTGGCTCGGACCTGTTTTCCATTTTTTCTGTCATTCAGTTTAAACTTAAAGTTTACTTGTGTATCCTGACAGTTTACTAACAGTCAATTGTTGGTGTTGGTAGAATAACTCTTCAGCATATCAACAGTTACATTCACATTGTAATTGTGACCAGTTTCCATGGCAACCCTACAGGGCTTCAAGTGTACTCTGTTTTTAACATTCAAGTAAATATACACAAAGATGAGTCAGTGAACTCCATTTTTATTGTTTTATTATTATTTGAATGTGAATTAGAAACTTTTGAGAAATTAAAAAAAATGGCACCAAAGTTTGGCGCCACCTTAAATTTTTGAAAAGTCAAGGTAACGGTCCTGGTTGCATAGTACTTAAATCCTCTGTGGAGCCCCAGAGCCCAACTTGTTTGGCCCTGGAGCCCTGATTAATATTTTTGGGCCACTCAGGGTTTAAGACAATTTATTATTCTGTACTTGTACATACAGATACCTTTATACAGAAAACAAAGGGAAGATATAACAGCCCTCGTAACTTGACTTCAAGACTGAATCTCAACCAACTGAGTGAGGACTTACACAATGAACCTCCCTATGAGATTGGTGCAGCTGAACTTGGTCCCGAGACTGACAATGGAGATGCCAAGACTTACAAGACTGGGGGTAATTAAGATGAATCTGACAATAATTGGGTTTGGTTACATTCTTAGTATCTCATGCTAGACCAATATTTTGTATTACAGTAAATATATACAAACTGTAGGTCAGGGCTGGTGAAAGGTGGCGGAGATTAGGAGGGCCAGAAACTGATCCTTCTCAAGCACCAAAGGCGCAAGCTACTAGTCAAGGGTTCCAGGGGCATGCTTCCCTGGGGAAAATTTGATAAATGATGCCCTCTGAAATGCCATTTCCTGCATTTTGGCAGTATTTTAACATCAACTTTTTGGTCAACCACAAATTATTATTTTCGAAAATCGTACTTGGCCTGAGAATTTGGGGGGGATGGCCCCTAGCCTCCCCCTGCTCTGCCAGCCATGCAGGTTATTGAATTTCTAGCTTTTTGATTGCTTCAACAAGTGATGGTTATCAGCACATAACCATCAGTTGTATCCTATATGGAAAACAGCTGTGTCTGACAACAAAAGAGCTATTTCTGAAAATGGGGAAAAAACTATAGATTCTGCCTAGTTTACTCTAAAATATTGCATGGTGTGCACAAAATTAAGAAGATAAACTTGAAAGTGAAATTGAAAGGCAATTATTCCACTCATATGAGATCGATATTAATAGCAAATTTGGCACTGTGTACCTCTTCAGCTATCTATTATCTTGTATCCAACATGTATTCATGGAATAACTTTTAATTAATGGGATTGCTAGTCTTGTTTAGTTAGTTCAGTGTGTTTGAACTGGTTTAATATTGTATGTAGCCTGGTCATCCTTAGCCTTCTCTGCAGACAACTCAGATCTATGATAATTTCCAGTCAGAAGTATAGCAAATGATAGCAATTAATGGCAAGTGAAGGTGAATGAGAGTAAAGGAGTGTTAATGCCATGCATGAAAATGGAAGAGGAGAGGGGAGGCTGAGAGGCCCCCAGTGCTCTACTTGTAGCTTTGCTGCTCGAATTACCAAGAAGTATTCCTGGAAATTACTATGATCTGAGTTGCCTGCAGAGGAAACTAGACTGCCCCTCATTAAATTGCAGTTCTCGTCATCCAACTGACCCATACATTTGTATTTTTCAACAGTTTTTTGCAAAATCAAAACAAAACCAACTCATTTTTGTCAAGATGTCGATGCAAGGAAAAGAGAAGAGAAAAAAAGAGAAAAAACCCTCTGTATCCCGTAGGTCCATTTAGGAACTGTAATCTTGATTTTTGTTTGTTTGTGTTTTTTATCCTTACCAACCAAACAACCCTCAGATGGTAATGATGGGGATGGCCCCAAAGATAGAAACAGTTTTCAGTTCATGACTTCAGATGCTAATATATTGTGGTAATCCTGCAGGTCCACCACAGCAGTTAGTTCCACTCTCTTGGGTAGGAATCACAGCCTGCATGCTATCTGCCATCTGTGCACTTCTCAACTTTCTCAGATTTGTACCACTACTGAACTTTATAAACATTGATGATGAGGTAGGTGGAGGGGGCTATTAGTTTTTAGAATGCCATTGGGTCACATAATTAGCTTAGAATTGCATAATGAACCTATCAGTGTTAAGCCAGGGGGGAGCTGACATGGGACATTTGCACTGGGGCAAGGTACATTTATATGGTCAATTGCAAGCAACTTCGACTGGCTGCACTACAGCTATTGTTCTTAGTTGGTCATAATTATAGTCAACCCTTGGGTTGGCGGGAGTGAGCAAGTGCCACACATCTGCCCCGCCACCCCTTCTGGCGTAACATTGATAGGTACATAACATTATAGAATGTAATTTCTGGAGATTGTGTGAAGCGAAATAGACAGAAATTGATATTTCTGCAGCACAGGAACACCAGGGACTGGGTATGACTCAGTCATAGTGTATTGTGGGTAACAGTGTATAATAGATGTGAGTCTTTCTAGGCTGTGACTCCATGCATCCATTGACTTGGAAAATGTTTTAAATAATTTTCCTTGACTTTATGAATGTTATTATCAATGCAAGTTGTCACAATTGTAAGATGTTTTTTAAAAATTTTGCTTCATAGTTCCACTTGTACATCTTCTAGACCCTGGAGGAGTGTGGTACTGCATGGTTTTGGAAATACATTTCCAGTTTTCCTACAACGCTTTTTATGGTTTTTTGTATCCAGTGCTCAGTGACCATGAAAGTTGTAACATGCATCTGTATAAGGCATGCATCCTATTGAGGATATATGTACAGTGTTGCAGAGTTCAGCCCATACTAACCACAATAAACCAAGTAGGTTATATTGTGTTGTGTAGTAAAGCTGAAATGTAACATTTGTGTAACAGTGTGGGAGATGTGTTGGCCTAGTGGATAGAGTGTCAGACGTAAGACCACAAGGTTGAGGGACTTGGTTTCCAACCTGGTCACTGGCACTTCATAATGTCCTTGGGCAAGACAGTTACTCATCTAGTGATTCTCTCCACCCAGGTGTATGAATGGGTACCTTGCACAACCTGCTAAATACTGGGGGGTAACCCTGCAATGGACTAGCATCCATCCAGGGGGGTAGTACAAGTGCTGGCTCTGATAAGCTAGTTTAGCTTGTACAATCCTTGAGTGGCACAGATTTACATGTTTAGTTGAATGTTAAAGTTCTTGAGATGCTGCTGTTGCCCCTCAGGGGGAACATCACTGCTTTGTCCCCATGTAATATCCTTTTGTGTATGTCTTGCTTTTCAGTCTGAGTCAACCTTGCCTTCAGCATTTGTTTTCTTCCTTGCTGGACTCTTAAATTGTGCCCTGGTAAGTCAATGAACCATCTAATAATGACATAAGCACTTTGATATTTTCCAATTTATACCGCAATGTATACAATCGTATTTTAGTTTTGCTAACTAAAGGTCGCTCCCACCTGCCTCTCATTTTTCTATGATACTGAACATTAGGAAAAGTACATGTATTTCAAAAGTACTAGTCCCAGAAATAAATTCCCATCAAGAACTTTCATTTGAATTCATGACTACACTTTATGTTGAGATCAGAAGTTACGTGGACAGGTCACTCAGTCCAGGTCTCGAAAGACACTTTCAGGAGTCAAAGGTTTTATAGTGCTCATCAAGAGTTTTCACTTGGATCGTCACAGTTTGTGTGGAAGGCACGACTCAAGGAATTAGCTTTATCTATAATAATAATAATAATAATAATAATAACAATAATAATAATAATAATAATAATAAACAAATAAACCAACATTCCTCATATATGATCCATCG
>JANVCK010080220.1:0-12143 GCA_026546655.1 Epizoanthus illoricatus | reverse complement strand
TAACAACGCTGAAAAACTCATAAATGAACATTGTCTTCCTCTTGAAACGTCATTAAAACGTTCATGACCTTGGTGAAATCTTCCAGCAACAAACAGACTGAGATTTGACATAAGTTTTAGGAACAAGACTCACCTCGTAAACTTCGAAAGTTGCTGACCTGTGACAGGAGCTGGCGACGCGACGATCTGAGACAACGTGGCTTCTTGAGCTGGAATCATGTGACATGAGCTGGAGTCATGTGACATGCATTCCTTGAGCATGCGGTCATTCTTAGGGCCTGCATTGTTATCAGCAGCGGCTATTCGCCGAAAATCATCTTGACAAACAGACACAAACTGGACTCAAATCTCAAATTTTACTGGCATGTAACCACACAGGGAACCCAAATCGTTACACAGGGATAGCAACACGTTCGTAATAGGATGCTGCTCGCTTACGCTCGCAGCAATAAGCGACTTAACTCTATGAAGATATTACAGAAAGCCAAAGTGTACGACCGCACAGACAAAAGTGGATTACACAATACAAAGCATTAAACTTGATATGATACCCAGCCTTCAAAATCGCGATTACCATAGTTATTGAATCATCGGGCGCGTTTATCGGTCTACTCCGTAAACGCAGCAACACGACTTTTTTTTTGCTTACTCCAATTTAATTACTCCGAAACTGGAGTTACTCCGTATTGTGCAAACAAGTGCTTTCCGTGCTAGGGACTTTCTCTGCCATTTTGTAAACAAAGGTCATAATCTCATGGGGGGATTAGTGACAACAACAAGATGACGTATTACTCTGTTTTGGGTTTTCCGTTTTTACTGATTCTCACTCCGGTTTTATTCCAGTTTACTCCAAGAGAATTACTCCGTTTTCGGAGTAGACCCCCCAAAACCGCGCTCATTGTGATATAAGCCTTTTTTACTGTGACTAATTATTCTAAAGTCTGTCCTTTCAACACTTTGTCGATGTCTTCTTCAGTTCTTTTGAAAATATACTAAATTCCATTTAAAGTAGTTTCTGGTCACATACATCTGGCTGAATTTTTCAAAACATTACTTCTGAAAGACAGAAACCGGCGACAATTTTGTTGAGTAAACCTAACTTCAACCGTACATAACTATGGTTCTCTGTCCAAATTCGTTTCTCTAAACACAGTTTTAAAATTTGTTTCAAGCTACACAATGGCTTTATCGATTTTTTATTAGAGCTTTATGGGAACTCTTTCTTGTCGAAACTTGAGTTCAAAACGTGTACTCCATTAGTGCCGATGCACGCTCTTTCCAATTTCTCAATTATATTGCTGACTACTGACAGACATTTCCGGTCTTCGTCAATCAGCTGACAGCCCTAACTGCTAAATATTCTTTTAATTTTACTTTCGACATCAGTTTACCTACTGTTAGAAAAAAAAGACTATCGAACTGAATGCGAAGTGAAGTGAGGGAGAAAGGGAGAGACGAGTCGCAATATTGTCGCAGCTAACTCAGGTAGTAATGTCCAGGTAATTTTGGCAATTTCCGGCAGGTAATTTGTTATCACCCACCTTCACGTGCGATGATTTGGCATAATTTGCTACAATCTCTGCCGGACATTACCATCCTGAGTAGCCTGCAGAGGAGGCTATAAGTAGAGTAACCTTTTGTAAAATCCAGCCAGATATATCTACATATAGTTATATATATTGCAATAGTGACTTTACATATTGCCACTTGTTGTTGAAAGAAGTTATACTAGGCCTAGTTTATTTGAATTAGGCGCGGTGAAAGCACAGTCAAAGCGCGATGCCTAAATTGACAAGCGCAGTGCCAGAATTAAGTTCGGTAAATCAGTCCGAAAAAATGTATTAATCTTAAATACATTGGTGCAAATACACGATTAGGTGAGGTGTGTAGATTGCCACCGTGTTTGACCGTGCCAAAATCAGTAAATGTAATCGAGTTCGGTGCACTCGATGTCTAAACTAGTCCTAAATTCTGACGAGTGCCATTCTTCATCAATCCGCCAGTGTTTGCCATCCTGCTGCTTACAACATTTGCTCGTGTTGCTCACTGTTCTCATTGAATGTTGTTCGTTTGTTGCCGTTACTTTCCGTCATTTCCGTATTGACGTCGTTGTTTGCTAGTGAATCTATTTTCTTCTCATTACTTTCTATCGGCATCGGATCGGTTTCCCCTGACGGATCGTATACATCAAACCTTGGTTTCCAGCCTTTATTTCTACTGTTCGGTTTATCGCAAATAGTGGAGCGAGTTGCAAGCGTGTGTTCTTGATTTGTGAGTGAGTCACACCGTCCGCTGAACAGTTTATTAATAAGCTTCTTGAAAGCAGCGCAGAAGTCACGGTTGAACACGGCGTATATTATTGGGTTGAGAGTGGAATTCAATATTGGGAGGACATAAGTGAACGTGAAGCTAATCCCGAGCCAAGCTGTGGGATACTTCTTGTTAAAAGTTATTAAAGTCTTGCTCCAATATGTGATCATCGTAATAACAAAATATGGGAACCAACAAATGATAAAAGCTCCGACTACAATGGCCAGAGTTTTGGCAGCTTTCACTTCTCGTATTAAACTGATGGAACCTCGACGCCCCCTGCGATGATTCGCTTGTTGTGCCGCGACTGCCCGCGCCTGGTTCATGGCGACGTGAAATACGTTACTGTACATCACAAGAACGATTAGGAGAGGCAGGAAAAACTGAGCTACAGCCACTGCTGTGTAGAACATAGGATCCCATTTTAGGCATTGTCCTAGTGCTAAAGTATAGGTTGGTCTACCAGGAAATGTCCAGTTCAGAAGGCTAGTAAAAGCCCATGTTGCCGAGTTGATCCACACAAAGGCAAAAAGAAGTCCCCCGTTTCTATTAGTCATAATTGAGTGGTATCGGAACGGGTGTACTATAGCAATGTAACGGTCTATCGAGATCACGGCCAAATTCCAAATCGACGCTATAGAGCAAAGATAATCGACGATGAACCAGGTCTGACACATGGCCATGGAATTGCACCACTTCTGATTGTGCAGTGTCTGATCAATCCGGAATGGTAGCGACAGCAGTGAAATTAACAAGTCACTCGCAGCCAGCGAAACGACAAAAAAGTTTGTCATAGTGCGCAGTCTACGATATAGAAATACTGATATACAAACGAGAAAATTGCCCATGAATGTGACACCAAGTATAACGACCAGAAAAGCTGTCTGGCCAACATTGGCTGGCAGAGTAGGTGCATCACAGCTGAGAGTTGGACGCCCTCGAGGCCGAGGCACGGCCGTTGCCCCATTACTAGTGCTGTTGGAGGTGTTATTGCCCAGTAAAGCTTCTGTACAGTTTAACAGGGCAGAAAGTGTACAGTTAAGTGCGTGTGAGTTACTCATTGTGTCGCTTACGATGAAGGATTTCCCAACTAATCAAGATAAACTTGCAAAATTCTCGCAAATCGATTTCGACGTAGCAACAGCGGTGTGGCAAATATATATACCAAAGGGATCTTCAAAAACAGTCTCTTCTACAACTTTAAACGTCCTATATTCTTGTGACCTCTTTCTGTATTTTGTATGTACTTTAGCCCAAGGTTGCTTCAATACTTTGGAGTATAGTACATTAGTTAATTGAGATGATTTCAGATTGGTTACGGAGTTTAGCTTCCTATGTGTAAACACTTGAAATATCTTGTCTCCAACTAAAATCCAGTCTATTTGGACTTGAGAGGTTTGCGCAGTACTAAGTGTATATCAATCAAGTTTTGGTTGGTAGATCTTTGATTAATATGCGGAGAGATTTCTTTTTGAAGACGGTTTTGCAACACAGAAATGGCTATTGCATCAAGGACTGGCTATTCCACCGTGATACCAACGCGTATTATCTTCCCACAGCACACTCCGTGACTTCTTGATCGACGTCTTTCACTGCAGCTAGAACCACATTTGGATATCTCTAAAAAAGCAAACAAACTTTGATTATCATACTAAACAATGTGTCAGCTCTTTTGGATTACACCAAGACAATAGGCGCTATTTAAGTGACGTACATGTGTGCAGCCTGCATCCTGTCACTGCTGTTACTGCTATCAGTATACCTTCTAATAATCTCCTCCTGAGCAATTAATAATGACTTTTGCATAGCCATATGATCAAAACATCGGAGAATGAGCTGAACAAAATTCGAATACAAAGTGTACTAAGTTGTCTTTGTGTATATATCGTCTATTTCTCAAGTAATTAACACTATTAGATATTAATCATGCGATGGGCCAATTAGTTTATCAATTGAACAGCTGCGTGGTAGGTATTGGTCAGAAACCAGACTTACATTTCGTGCATATGGATAATTTATGGACAGTTTGTCATGCAAGCACAAACATTTTGTTAGTGATTCGGATGCTGCCAATGACACCTTATTTTTTTTATAAAATGATATACGATGAGCGTATAAAGAGTGTTTCGACTAATTATCCTATCATTTTTAAGGAATGACAAGAGATTATGTGCTGGCGGCATTGCAAAATGCTAATGAAGCATATTTTTAGATCCAAGTTAAGCTTGTTTCAATCTCTGGTAGCTACATTGAAAATCCATTAACGGAGATAAGAAGATAAAATACATTGATTTCAAACCAGTTTTGATTCCATCGTTTGTCAATATGATCATTATCTGCCGGAAAGTTGAAGGTTTAGAGTTTTATCTTACCTTCTAAGTACAAGCGTTGGTGTTATTCTAATGCTCCTATAACAGAGAGTGAAAATGGGGGAGGCCAGCTGTTTCATGAGTCAAATTAGTCGTGAGTTACGAATCAATTTTGTTTTGTCAACAGGTTTTCGTTTTTAAGCCTTAGTTAGTTAGTGTTAGGGTTAGGAAACAAAAGCTGCTGAAGAAACGAAATTTGGAACTGAAATTGACTCGTTGACTCATTTGACTTATAAAAAATCGATACCGCTGTAGTCTGCAGTAAACATTACTAAAATGATTTTAGTCAGTAGTTAGTAGGAAGTTCAGTTAATAATAGTTTGTCTTGAACAAAATTTCTGAAGTACAACGGCATTTGTGCCTACAGACGTTTGCGTTATACGCTAGTCATGCAGTTAAGCCGATTTTCACCCTGTTTATACGTTTACGTTAAGAGAATTTGGCGTTTATATGCTAGTCTGCTAACCCCATTTTCTCCCTCATAACAGCTATAAGGCCTATAACAGTGGTACACGAACTATCTAAACCAGTACCACGATGATGAAGGCTGAATTTCGTCAAGAATCATCATTTGAAAGGACCCGGTCTTTGCTAACAGTTATAGGACCCTTGACTCAGAGTAGAAAGAACTGTTATTTCAAACAAAAACGTCCAGTTGAAATAATGAAATTTATGCACAATACTGCGCCTGTAGACTTGGCGGGCATCTATTACATTTGTTTTTAATCCTTCCGTGTAGGAGCTTGTAGGGCTGTCTGTTGTTTGATATAGTTTTATGAACATTTTCAGAACTCATTAGAATCCTTGTTACTGCATAGCGCATGATACCTAATTCAAATTAAATTGAATTTCTCACGAAATTTGACAATGAACACACCAAACCATATATATATATATATCTTTTGATCTTTCCTGAGCAAATTGAACCAGCGTCGCACTGAACACAAGTTTTTACTTGTATCACACAAAACGCGTTCTTATCGTATGTCGGGTTGTCAGTTCGGCAGTATAATTTTTACTTTCCTATCGACCTCCGCTCAAGGACACTGAATTTAGTAATAAAATAAGAAACCAGGACATGCCAAGAGGTCAAGCAACATTTGTATTTAGTACATTTTTAGTTAGTTTATATAACAAGATGGCCAATTCTCAACACAACACTGCAGAGAGTGTTATAACTACGATTTATATACGGGAGACAGCGGCCATATCAACTGCCCTTGCATGGTGGTTTCTTGACTGCGAGACAAACAAACAACGACGAATCTCTTAATAATCTGATCGCAACAAGATGTAGAGAATACTCAAATACTTCATTTTATCGGCTTCGAAATAAGGCACATAGCAAAACCCTTATCATTTGAACCAGCATGCATACAGATCAACCCAGGAATGTCATTTCGTAAAAGTGTTTACCTAGAGATTAGAAGACAGGGCACTGAGAAAATTCAGTTCTAATCCAGTAAGCAAGTACACAAGCTAATATGTGTGCATGCCCACGAAACATTTTTCCGTGTTCAAGAAAATGCAGTGGGAAATACGAACGTCAAAAAATAACGCTCGAACTAATAACAAACAAGAGAAAAATATAACTAAATTAAAATGTATTTGAAATTAATAAAATTTTTATCTAATTCACAAAATGGCGGTTTCTTCAGCAGCTTTATGTTTTATTTCATATAGATTTCCATACAATCAAAACATCAAGACTGACTAACTCTCGATTTCCCAATGATGGAAATAATCTACTGCTTGTGTGTTTTGAGCTATTTGTTGAATTTTGAAAACCTTAAACAATCTGTTTAAATATGGCGTTTGGAAAACTATTCTTTAATTTAGAGGAAACACTCAAGGTGAAAGCACTTTTTTAAATTGCACAGTATTAAAACATAATCAACCTAGATGAATACTTCAGTGTTAAGATTCACCCTTACATTTTGTTGGACGTGACTTACGAACACATCTTTCTCCACCACAGAAGCACTAATTCCTCATGAAGTGATTCCCAAAGTTGATTCATCGATGAACTACTCTCTTTAAGCAGTCGAACTAAGGCGAGGTTTTATTGCTCTCTATCAAATGAATTTATAATACGTTTTGCTCGATGGCATCTATTTTTGTAATGAGTAGGCTTGTCGGAAGAGGATTTATTACTGGACTCCATTTTGTTGACACAAGTTAACGCAGAGTTTCAGTCGGCGCCTTTTTTGTGCTAATGACCTTTCGCTTTTCATGCGTTATATATGAAACCCTGTCGCGGCAGTCTTTGTTTTTTGGCTCTGAAGAAAGGTTAGCGCTGGAAATGTCAGCTGAAAACGTTCAGCGTCAGGGCGAAAAACATACTGTATCAAATTTGAGTTGTTCAATCCCAATATTATGCCAACTTGTTGGCGTAGAAGATTCTAGTGTTGTTAGAAATTAAACTTTCAGAATTTGTTGTTCTCGGGCTTGAGACAGCTTCCTCCTTTAATACTTCCACCAAACTAACATGATTTAGTATTCGTCGTGGAATTTAATACTTTGCATCAGAAGAGAGTGGCGTAAGATTAAAAAAAACCTATCAGCAGTTTAGATTCGTTTCTCTTTTCTTTCTTGGTTGATCTCTGGAAAGCTGTGCCACCAAGCCTTACCAAGTATGTTACGCACAATACAGATAAAATGTTAAGAATCAGTTTGTATATCATTCTCGGAGACCCAGGGGCAATCCACCCCTAGGTCTCCGAGGATGTTTCTATATAAAAATATATGTATAAGTCTGATGTTTCTGAATTATGCGGCTTATATGCTATTAACTTCGCTGAAGTTCTCAGCCTCGTCAGGCAATAGCCGCCATCTTTCAAGATGCCATATACAACACGTGTTGTATTGTCGAACTCTTTTATTGCTTCGACAAAAGCCATGTCTGAAGAATCAGCCATGACTATAACATCAAAATACTTTAAATTCATGAATAATTCACTCTCTTTAGTGAAACAGTCTGCTAAAATTGACGCGCATAAACACGAACAACAACAGCAATAACACAAAGTCTGGCAATGTTCCGCACTATTTGCGCACAATTCAGATACGCCACTTCTGTCGTCATTGACTACCGGTTAAAATTAGATACCTGATCCTGTATGGCGCCTCGACAGACATGTTTTTTTAAGAAAAAACCTATACTAAGAGCCCGTTCCATCTGTCAGGTCTGGCTGGCCCGACCAGTCAGTTCTCAAATGGAACGTGACAAGTGAACACGGGCATTTTAGTATCTTCGTGTTCACTGTTGTGCGTATTTTAACCAAATTGAGGTCCCAACCATTATCACTGTGCTGTCCGGAAAGTAGCTTATACTGAACTTGTAATTAGAGCGTACCCCGAAGGATATTTTTAAATATTTGAATAATTGCAAGATTGTTTTCGTAGCGGAAAATTTGATCGATTCACGACTGACTCAAGACGTCTTGTACAGATCTTGCTGGATGTACATATAACAGGACGCACTATATACAACTGGAAATATTTAAAATTATTTAAATATCACATTTCATGGTATGAAATTCACAACTTTGAAGATTTAGAAAACAATCTTGTATTGTTGATTTGTTTTGAATATTTGGAGGGACTCCAATATAGTGATAATGGTTGGAACATCAATTTGGTTAAAATACGGCACAACACAAAATATACTAGCACCAGCCTGCTAAATGTCTGTGTTCGCTTGGGGCGCTTTCAATTTGCGGGCCACTAGTTTGTTATTTTTTATCATTACTGTCAAGTGTAACCCGCGTCAAATGAAGTCGCTGATCTCATCTTTTCTTATCTAATAATAAGACATGCTATCCAATTCATATGGAGTGGTAAGAGTGGCAGCTATGACTCACTTGGATCTTGGGAAAGAATTGAAATGGCTTGACAATTTGATCAGGATTATGGGATGTACTTTAGATATCGCGGGGATTTATGGCTATTAAAACTAAAAAATATTCTGTATTTTTTGTAACTCTTGAAGCTTCGAAACTACTGGATGCCAATGAGAATGGTTGTAAGCTTGAGTTGCTTTTCTTTCTTTGAATTCCATGATAATATCATTACCAAAGATGTGTCTATTTGCGGCTTACGTTAACAACTAAAACTTCGGATGGTCGGTGTCCGAAATCTTTAATCGTCCAAATTGTATACAGACTCCTATAGGTGTATTTCAGATGACGTTGTTTACATTTCCCTCATTAGCATAAATCCAACTTCAAGCTTCATACAAACGAAGTCCATAGATCGAAAGACTATGCCACAGTTACCAATCACCGAAAAGTTGAGTGCGATGTGGTGAATACCAGTTGAGGAATGGTTTTTCAAATTCTTCAAAACTTACAGAGAATGTATGTATGCCATAGAAAGGGGCGGACCATTTGATTTTGTGTGTGTGTGTGGGGGGGGGGGGGGAGTCAAAAATTGGTAAAAAAAATTTCACGACCCGAAAAGCCCAAAAAAAATTGTACTCGCAAATAATTCTTCCACCCCCACCCAACGATATCAAATGGTCCGTCCCATACATTGTCTGTTTAAAATTTTGAAGTTTTCAGATAATCATTCCTGAAAAAGTATTCACCATTTCGTGCCTACATTTTCGGTGGCTACTAACTGTGACGTACTCTTTCGGTCTATGGACTTCATTTGTCTGAATCTTAAAGTTGGATTTATGCTAATGAGCCAAAATGCAAATAATGACGTCATCCTCCTGAAATCCTCCTGGGGCCAACCATGAATTAGTTGTTTCAGACGATCTCTATAACCTCATCATATCTTTAGGAATATCTTTACAGGAAATTTTTCAGTTTTTCGTTGGGTCCATGCCTCTCAAATGCAAACTTATGTTTTGCTTAGGTACATATATCTTCTTTAGTCTTTAAAATCTTCCTCCATAGAGTAGTTCATCATGCATGAGCATAGAAAGTTGATCTATGTTGTTTTGTCAGCTGTCTCTTTCTCCATTTTCTTGTCAGTGCAGAACTGTTGTTTGCTAAATTAGTTTCAATCAACTCATAATTCTGAGCTGCAAACTGTCCGAAATTTTGTCCAAAATTTGTCCGAAATGGTGAAAAGTGTGTAAAAAAATGTAACATCGGAAATAAAACATTCGAAATTTGTGGTTACTACGATATCTTCAGTGATAGAATAGGGCATTGGAGCATACTTATATTTACAGACGATGGCTAATATCAGCAGAACTGGTGAATCATGTATTGAATAGCGAGGGGATAGAGAGATTGCCCCTATCCAGACCGGGCTTTTTTGTCACTGTTGGAAGGGGGCAGCCGGACTGTTGTACTTGTAATTGGCTATGACGTCATTATGACATAGCTTATTTTCATACAAAATCATTTTTGTTCAATATACAAGGCAGAGAATAAGTAAACTTTACTTTTTTTTATCTTTGTAGAGTTAGAGTATAAAATGCGTGTAAAAAGCAGGAGAATGACCTAATAGTAATGTCACAGATCACAACCGGTCCTTTATTTGCTCGAAATATTAAGTAAAATGATTAAAACTGATTCAAAATGATTTAATCTATCAACTGTACGTCATAAAAAGCATGACATTCATAGTTACGTGATATCGCAAAATGTGACGTCATATCAACAAATTTATCTTTTTGGTTTTCAGTTAGATCTAATTTCCTCACTCTATAAAGAGAGAAGAGAACTGGCTTAAAGAAGGCAATGAAATGAAATACTTACAAACATTCAAAACTAAACGCAAAAAGTACCAAAAACAAGGTTTTTACAAAAGTAAAAACTGTTTCGCTATTGTCAACAAGAAAACATGCCATAACTCGCCAACCGCTTACTTGATCATTTCACTCAAAGTGGTACAGACGGGGATCAGTATCACATATACATTCTCTATAAAAACGCACTATTTCCGTACAACAATAACGTAAAGTTGTAAATTTAGAGAAGCAAGAAACAAATCATTTATCGACAATGCAATGTATAATAAATTAATAAATACATAAACAAGATACAAAATAATAAAATTAAATAATTAAATAAATAATTAATTAAATAATTCGTATTGCTCGAATATTGGTGTTACGCAATCAAGATTTGGAACAAATCATCTTTGTCATGATGATTGGTTATAACGTAACATCGTCCTTTTATTGATTTAAGGCTCTAAATCTGTGTATTAGGGCATTTATTTCCGCGGTAGGAAACACATCTCAGCAAAATTCATGAAGTATTTGTAGGTTGCATGGCGAAGGGGTATAGCGCATTGCGTTTGTAATGTGATGAACTGAGCCAGGAATCTCCAGTTCGAATCTCTCATCGCTAAAAAATCTTGTATTTTTTTGTTTTTGTTTTTTCTTTTCTTTCTTCTCTTTTTCGAATCTATCTTTATGATTTTGAAGTACCGAAAGACTTGCCATGATTGAAATATTGAATAACGATCATAAACAAGTCACAACAAGAGCAGAAGTTGAACATATACCCCGGCGTTATAATATGCACCAGCGTTCAACATTCGTTATTGGCGACATTTAAATTATTTCAATTTAACAAATGTTTGAGAAATGAAAGAAGGAATTGATACACTGTTGAATGGTGCAATTGGTTTAAAGGAATATTATCAACGCTTGTGGGTTCACATTACGTAGAGTGTGTTACGCATGCAAGTGCAAAAATCTGGTGATTAAGGGTGCTTTTTGGCTATCGAAGAGAGTCCCCAAACACCCCTTTAGGCCGGGCCTTGGAACTTTAAGTATGTTTTAGTTAGTTCTTGCATTTTACTGCTAAATACTACTGTCAAGACATGCATTGATAAACAAAAGTTGTAACTTGGACTTAAAGATTTATATATGTCACTGTGTTTTCGAAGATGAAGACGCAAACCTACAAATTCTTGTCAGCGCGATGGAACTAACCACTGTTTTCCCCGTATTACTGACAGACATTGCAATTTTTATTTAACACACTTTCAAACTTCACATAGTTTGGACTGAGAATTAAAATTATTGAAATATTAAATAATGTTTTCAAACATGTTTTCTAGTAACAATAATCGCTTGCAATTCGCTAATGATGGCAGATCGATAACGTATTACCCCTTAATAATAATAATAAAAATAATAATAATAAATTTGTATAGCGCTTTTTACATAAAGTTCAAAAGCGCTGAACACGTATTAAAAATCTAAGAATATACAAGAATACACTTTCGAGAATATTTAAGAAATGCAAACAAGATTTAGTACACATGCGAATGGCCGGTGTGGCTGTTGTCAAGTGGAAAAATAGTCCTTTTGACGACGGATGAGAGAAAGAGAGAAAGAGAGAAAGAGAGAAAGAGAGAAAGAGAGAAAGAAAGAAAGAAAGAAAGAAAGAAAGAAAGAAAGAGAGAAAGAGAGAAAGAGAGAAAGAGAGAAAGAGAGAAAGAGAGAAAGAAAGAGAGAAAGAAAGAAAGAAAGAAAGAAAGAAAGAAAGA
>JANVCK010080109.1:0-12143 GCA_026546655.1 Epizoanthus illoricatus | reverse complement strand
GATGTGTTTGAAAGAATCCTCTATAGTGACATAATCTACTATGTGTGGGTGGGTGGGTAGGGAGAGGGGATGTTGATGAATAGAAGGAGGGGTATGGAGGAGTATGGAGTGGACTTACTTCTTCTATATTTTGTAACCAGTTGGAGATGTGTTTGAAAGAATCCTCTGTAGTGATGTCATATACTAACAGGATGCCCTGGAAGAAGAGAAGCAATGACCATCAGCAGCTACAACCAGCAGTCATTAGTGTAAGTGAATTATTCCTGTACCATACAACTTGACCCATTCTTCCCCTAATCTCTAAAATAAATCGTAAGGAACAAGTTTATGGACTTTTCATGGTATCACTATGCCATTTTTAAGGACCCATGGCAACCACAATTTCCCCAAAAACACATTCCAAAAAAACTTATATTTGTTAAGGAAAAATGCCAGTTTCTTTGACAGACATCAGGAAAATAAAATATAAGGACTCTTCATGAACTTGGGGAAAGTTTAGTACTTAGTGTTCAGAAATGAAAATTTAATGACTTTCAGGGCTTTTGGCCTGGGGACCCATACAAACCCTGACCATAACAGGCATGCATGGTCTGGTACACAGTCAAGCCTGACCTCTGGAACTGTGTGAGCAAATCACTTGTTGCCTTTAACACAAACTGACATATGCATGCTGTTCAAACAACAGTGCAGATTATGCCAAACAACAGAACTACAACATCCAAATGGCTGTCAGCCGATGACAGTAGAAATGCCAAACTGTCACCTACCATTGCTCCCCTGTAATATGCACTTGTTAGTGTCCTAAATCTTTCCTGCCCTGCAGTGTCCCTGAAAATCAATTACATACAATTTTATGTTTTACATTTTACAATTACATGTAAGCAGAGTGTTCAACCATCCCATTTTGTCAGCATTTTCCTAATTTTGATTGCATAATTCTAACCAATATGTTATCCAGAAAACACCAAATCACAGGTCTCAAACAGTCCCAAATAACTTCAACAAACTTACCAGATTTGAAGTCTAACTCGCTTTCCATCTAACTCTACAACTCGACTTCTGCAGTCAATTCCTGGCATCAAAAATAAATACACTAAATGTACTTCATATTCAAATATACTATTAGACAGTCTAGTAAGAATTAATGATAATAATATATGTCAACCTCATTAGTTACAGTTCAAGGGGGATGGGGTCAATTTGACCTCATGACTATTCAGGGGGGTGTTGCATTAACCTTATGAGTACTTCCATGACCATTCCATGGTCAGGCAGTAGAATACTCATTGACCTCATGTATATTCTAGGGTGATAGGAGTGCAGGGGTGCATTGACTTCATGACTATCCAAGAGGGGTGCACTGACCTCATGACTATCCAAGAGGGGTGGGGTGCATTGACCTTATGACTATCCAAGAGGGGAGGGGTGCATTGACCTCATGACTATCCAAGAGGGGAGGGGAATATTAACCTCATGACTATCCAAGAGGGGAGAGGTGCATTTTGACCTCATGACTATCCAAGAGGGGAGGGGTGCATTGACCTTATGACTATCCAAGAGGGGAGGGGTGCATTGACCTTATGACTATCCAAGAGGGGAGGGGAGTATTAACCTGATGACCATCTTGGAGGAGGGGTGCATTGACCTAATGTATATTTGTTTTAACATCAAGACTATCCAAGAAACGTAGGTAGTATATCAAGAGATGGACATGTACAGTTTAGTTTCAGGGCTGCTTATTAATAAGAAATATTTTGGAGTGGAGACCATCATGCTCTTTTGTTTTATTTCAAGGCTAGCAGAAGGTCATCATAAACCTTGGATGCCCAGGCAGTAGGAATTTAGATTTAGCTGTGCATGAAACTTTACCAGTGCTGAAGGCACTATTATATATAAACCACTAAGATCCACTAAGGGGATCTGGAGTATGCTCCCTAGAAAAGGTTCGCAGTTAATTGGAAGGCAAATGGTACATTCTGGTGCATTCTTAGTATCTCAAAATTGTTTTAACAACAAAATATTACAATATCTGAGCTTTTATTACAGTACATGTATGTGTGAGATTTGTGTAGCAAGATCAGTGTGTGTGGATGTGAGAGTATTGCACTGAAAGTATGTAACTTGACATCTCTCAATGGCATCATTCAAGTGTGGGAACATACAATATGTATGGGAGTCTGGAGGTATGGTTCCCAGGAAATATTGAAAATCAGAAGCTGCAATACTGCTCTCCTGGTGGCCTCTGAGGCCCTCAGTTATATACAGTAGGGAGCTTAAGCAGCCACGGTGGCAACGTCAATGATGACAGCAGAGTTCTAACAAAAGCTTTAAGTACAATAAACTGCACATTGGAATGTGCCAATCTGACCACCTGTTCACCATCGTCTTAAGAAAAATGACATGAAAAGCACAAATCTGGGGGATTGTTGACAATGTGAACGCAGAAATAGAAAATATCCTGTTAATAGTTTGGCTTCAGAACTAAGGTTTCTACATGTACTTCCTATAGTGGGGAAAGTAGAATTCAGCAGCCATCGTCGTAGCTGTTCCCATCATGTATGCTTAAGCTCCCTAGTAAGTTTGTATCAAACTGATGCTAAGATGTAGGGTGCAGTTGAAAGAACATTCGAGCAGCAGAAAAAACCTACCTGGCCTCAGGAATGAGGGAGGGGGGAGGGGCTGTGCAGGGGTTGGAACAAAGTGGGTTCCCAGCCCAAACTTTCTGAGAGCCCATCACGCAATTAAGGAGTTCAGAGTCAAAGCCACTCGAAGGGCAGTAACTGGGTCACAATATCCTGCTTTTGGCATAAACTACAATTATATGAATTTGGAAAGCAGAACGGAGGACAAGATAAAGGAACAACATTATTCATAATCTCATTCTGAACTCTCACTCTCATATGTCACTGAAAAACATCATGATTATTCATTTGCAGTCATGCTCTCTCTATCTCTAGCTCTGTGCACTATGTATCTTCCATTCTACAGTCCCCCCCTGCCTCGATGGGGTTAGGTTGACCAAAGATATTGTGATACTGCTGCATGTACATACCAACATACCTTATGCACCAGTACTAATTAACATTAAGCCTGACTGGGGGGCATGGGATGCAGTCGGGGCTTTGAGCACAAAATGAAATTTTGCATCGAACTGCCCCTCCCATGATACAAAGTTTCAGTTCAAAGTTCCCATATATAAATTTACTTAAAATTTAACTGAATTTCTCAAAATTATGAGTCAAAGTTGGTGTAATTCCTGACCAGGGGATGGAAAGTATGATCAAAGTCCCCACTGCATTCGGGCTTAACACACAGATGAAAAGTTCATGAGAATGCTTCTCATGTGCTTTTGTGAACAAAATTGAAATTAAAAAGAATGTATGGCAAGAGACTTGAGTTTATAGGTGTGTGATTTTGATCAAATGTATGAGAACAATCGATTTTTCAGACATGAGAATAAATGCTAAGGCATGTGTCACACACCATGGGCATGAGACTTGGTAGGTATCGTAAAATCCTGCTTATATATCCTGGGCTAATACTTGTTTGTAGGGGTTTTTGGAAATTTTTGTCATGACAAATTCACAGATAATTAAATCATTAGGAAAACATAATGAGCACCTGGCATTTTGAAATTGTTCTAAAGACCAAAAAAGATACTCCGAACATTGGTGGGAGGGGCTATAGCTTGACCAAATGTTGGCAGTCTGATAGGCTTATGATCAGGAGGGCTTATAACCAGGGGGCTTTTAACTGGGATTTCACAGTACTTAAAAATAATTGTTAACATTGATAGGTACATAAGACAATAGACTGGGATTAAAAGATTGTGTAACTTGGGTGCAATCATACAACATTGAAAGGCCCAGGTTAAACGTCAATCTTCACAATCATGTGCCGAACTAAATTCAGCGAATTAAGTACATGTGAAGTTTGATGTTTGACCCAATAGAGTTCGACTGTTTTTATTAGGACTGACTTCAGTCGAACTTTCAACTTGATCAGTCGGAATTATGGCATAAGATCGACTCTGGGTCAAACGACGATCTTCACATGTGTCGAACTGAATTCATAATTTAATAATATTTATAGTGATGTATACTGTATCCTCGATTTGATATTTTCTTGCTTGAGAGCAGCCTGAATGGCCAATTTCGTCACAATTAAGTACATGTGAAGTTCAACATTTGACCCAACAGTTGAACTTAATTAATTTGGGTCGACCTAAATTGTAATTTAGTTCGGCACATGTGAAGGTCGATGTTTGACCAGGGCCTAATATATATTACAAGAATGGGGACTGTAAATAAATATTAATATTGTTTTCCAGCAGCACCCAACAATTAATGATCTGCAAAGTTTATGTGTGTACACAATCTGCAGACTCAAGAGAAGTGATTTTCATTTGTAGTATCTTCATTATTATGAAAACTGCTACCTGATTCAAATGAAAACAAGATCTCTCTTCAAAACAAGGAATGTTTATGTTATATTAAATAACCTTGGTGCAGCGCTCAAGATATCACGGACCCGTCCGCTATTAACATACCGATTTAATCCTTGATAAGATTTTTGTTTTTCTGAAAACCATACACATACATTGTTACAGGAAAAAACAGTAATATCTCAAGATAAAAATCTGACTTGAAACCAATTATTCATTTGGCAAATTTAGTAGCCACTACTTCATAAATAAATTATGTTGAACATTACAATTTTCACTCAAGCGCAAGAATTCATATCATTTAGTAATAGTTATGCTGCAACATCAACTTTCACTTTAAGCCTTAGCAATAGTGAAGTTTTATACACGAATCTAGCTCTGCATGATGTGAATAATTGCAAGGGGCATACGTATCGCTGACATAGGAAATGTTGGTTTTACCGAGAAACCTGCATGACCTTCAGAGACCACTGCATCAGCGACAGCGCGCGTCTCCGTACAAATTATATATGTACAAATCATTGCTTGCCATACTCACCGATCGTAGAGATATAGGAATCAGAGAACACATCTTCCGTAAAACGGAAAATTAAACAAGTTTTTCCAACCCCACTGTCACCAAGCACCAATATTTTGAACGTTGTATCAAATTCCTTTTCGGGTTCAACATCTAAAGTCGCCATTTTCTATCTAATGAAAACAGAAATTTGAGCCTTCCTTGTTCAGCGGAATTTCTCCGAACCGGAAAAAACAGAAAACCGGAAGTGCGCCAAAATGAAAGAGGTTGGGCCGAGCATGGAAGTGCGCATGTGCAAAGTTTTTTTGCCACGCCTGTGCAGTTCGAAGGAAGAAATTTTGAACTCACAGGAAGCAATCGAGTGTACATTTTGGGTTTGGTATGGCGAAGACTTATGACTTTCTTTTCAAGTTACTTCTTATTGGAGACTCTGGTGTGGGGAAAACGTGTGTCTTGTTCCGATTTTCCGAGGATGCGTTTAATTCGACGTTTATTTCCACCATAGGTAAGGACGCGGTTCCGTTCTGGGAGAATGTTTCGAATTCGGAAGAAGCGTCGTATAGCTATAGTAGCTTTCAGATATATTTGCGTTTGCTCATTCCATTACACTAACGAAAGAACAAATAATTTTGCTCATTTCTCTACAGGAATTGACTTTAAAATCCGGACCATCGAGTTGGATGGCAAGAAGATAAAGCTACAGATATGGTAGGTTTGTAACGGTTGTACATGTGACTGGCAATGGGCCGTCTGCACTGCAACGAATTTGTGTCAGCTGAGAACTTTGTATATATAATATATATTTATCTGTTCAGATAAAGAACTATATCATAGCGATCTGGATCACAAAAGACTTTGTGAACATTAAATCAAGAAGTTGTTAAGATGACATCAAAGACTAGCAGCATTCAACGATCGATCGAAGTCGACGAAGAATGAGAATGTTTATCCAACTGTTGATTTCTGAGCGTGAAATGGACAAGCTGCATTTTTCATTATTTGTGTATAAGATGCCGAGCGTTGATTCAAGGCTCTTGAATGGTAATTGCTGTTCAACGGGGATATTGACACTTTATATTCCTCTTGGTTTCTCTTGAATCCATTTCTCAGTTTGATGTTCACGTGACAATTATATATTTAGTTGAGTTTTGTCGTCTTTCTGCTTTTTGAATTACACGTATCTCTAACAAGTTCAAATAAATATAATATATAACTTATTTTTGTTTAACAAATACTTGTGCTTTTGTCAGTTTCACATGATAATTTCTTGCATTAAATCATGTGACAGTGCCCACATTCCATCAGTCACAACCACACAATGTATCTAGTGGTTGTTGCTGAGACACTGGGATAAAGTTCTATTATTCTATGTTTACTTGTGGATTGGGTGCCAATTTAAAACCAGTTATGTTTGAATATATGCCCTTGCAAGTTTCTGGAGTGATGCATAATTATTATTGAAACATTTTGGGTGTGAGACCACCTTGTAATGTTGTACATAGTAATCAAGTTTAGTCAACTTTTCTCATTTAATAGTAATCCAGTTGTTGTAGTTATGTGTAAAAGATCATATTACCTGAATTGAGGACCTCCTTATCACCTACAAAGCCCTACATAGTCTTGCACAGGTCTTCTCCAGAACTATACTCCTGCAAGAAACCTTGAAGTTCATGCCTCTAACAAATCTCTACGCCAAGTTCCCAAAGTCAGTACTCAAACCTATGGTTGACCAATGTTCCCTTTCCTCTGCTACACCCTGCCTATGGAACACTCTACCCCAGTCAATCAAAAATGCCTCATCTACAGACTCTTTCAATAAAGCACTCAAAATGTTTAAATTATTTGATACTACTTGATATTTTATAAGTTTACCAAGCTTGTCAATATTTTTATGATATTTTATCTGTGTAAAAAGCATCAGTAACGACTTTGGTTTTATGCATTTTTAAGAACCTATTATTGTTATTATTATTATTATTATTATTACATGTATTATTATTATTATTATTATTATGTGGCATGTAATTCAACATGCTCCACAGTTGAAGAGATTTTGTGAGAAATATAAAAACATAAATTAAAAAAATCTTTGCAATTTTTATTCAACATTATCATAATTGTTACACACTGTCCTCAGGTTTGCCGTTACTTAAGTAGCAGTTACTTTAGCTGGGCAAAGTGAGAATCTTTGTTCAAAATGAAATGTTAGTTATCCAGGTACTTTGTAACAAGTGCCAAGTATGTAAAAACTTATAGTTCTAAAACCTTGTGCACCACAGTATTATTACGTAATTATTATGTAATTGTTACACAATTATTATTCTTCCTTGTTGGCAGGTATTGTGATTGTTATGTACTAATGTAGTATCTTATACTTGAACAGCTTCCAATTGACTCTCCCCTGTCCCAATAGCCTTGGCTTTTAACAATCAGTAATTTTTAATAATGCCTTTCATTTTGTAATTGAGCTTTAATATTCATAAATAATTGTAATCCCTTCTTAAATAACCTTAGTCCACCTTTCAATAATTAGAAGTTATTTTAATAAAATATTTTAACTTTAGAAGATGTATTTGTATATAAGAATTTCTATCATTGTAAAGTGCCATTGAATCTTCAGAAATGATGCTATATAAATTTTAAATTATTATTATTATTAATAGCCCACTTCTGAGATACAGTAAGCTTCCATTCCCTTGACCAGACATGTCAAATCAAGACTTGGTGCCAAGTATTCATACATTCGATATAGTTTTTGCACCTAGATGAAACTCTAGAAACTCAAGAATTGAACCCCTTGTTGCCATATCCTAGATCCCCGCCAGACCCCAGACCCCATATATATAATTTTTATGTAGAAGTGTTATGCTAGACAGATAAAAATGTTTAAAACTATATAAAACTATCTGAATGTTAAGATCTCGGTTACTTGAGTTTCACACACAGCTTCTTACACTGGTGATCATCAGACTTTACTTGCACATGTATGTTGCATCCATCTGCATTTGAGTATGAAAGTTAATTTGTTTTTGTATCTTGTTTGTAATTCAGGGATACTGCTGGACAGGAAAGATTCCGCACCATTACTACTGCTTACTACAGGGGTGCAATGGTTGGTATACAGTCCCTTGACGGACCAGTGAAATAAAAGAAAGTGTTTGTTGCGAAGGAACATCAGATCCCTGTTTTGTGCATTTATTTAGTACTAACCTTATAATTTCAAATGGATATAATTTCATGGAACTGCTTTTGCTAGACAGAGAAAAGATTGTTAATAGGGTTGATGATGTCATTATGATTGATATCATTGTGATGCCACAAAAAGATGAAAACAAGAATAACTTGCACTGCACATATATTACAAATCTAAAAGTTGCCAATTTTGTTCCACAGTTATTATCATAATACATGTATATTGTCTGCAAAAAAAGTATGAAGTGCTATTTTCAAAGTATTTTCCAGCTACGGGACTGTCAGTAGCAAGTCTACTTGTGCATTTATTGTTCTCAAATTGAGGTCATTTTGTACTCAAGTGCATGTGTTGATGTTACAAAATTCAATTTTTGTATAAAAATGTTTCAAAATTGGTGGCATTTGATTGCCATTTCCTCTGCTTCTTCTCACACTTGGCCTGGCTTCACACAACTTGTTGTCAAAGTTTCTAAAGAGCACTGCATCGAATGGGAACTAGTGCCAATCTCCAAACAGCCAGGAAAATGCCTACTTGTTGTTGTCACTCATTTCAGAACTTTGGAATGACAGAGATTGAAATAAATTCATCTGACACTATTGTTGAATCTGCAAATAATATTTGTATGGAAAGGAAAAAGAAACATATACCAAAGACAAACATTTCACAAGAACAGAAAACAACTTGGAGTAAAATGCCTTGAGAAATACCTAATTTGGACACTGGTGCATGGATCAACTGACACAAAAAAGAGATTAAAGTTTGAGTGGAGCTGCATAACTCTTTCTCTAGAAGACATGTTGTTATTTGAAAACTTTATTGTTTTGCATTATGGTAACTGCTACTGGGTTGTGCTCAATAGCCCCTTTAAAATGGCCAGGGTCTAAAAATAGCTCCAGTGTTGGTGAAGTGAATTTCGAACCCTGTTAAAGAAATGTAATCTGTCCGAAGAACTTTTTGAATAAAATTTGGGCATCTTACAGGGCAATTACATGTACATGAGACTGGTATGAAGTCAGACCAGTACGAACTCAGACCAGTATGAAGATTATTGCATGAGACCGGTATGAAAGCAACTAGTCTCTTCTTTGGCGTAAAGAATGGCTGCAAAGGAGCCTAGAAAATAACAAGTGATTAATTATGTTTGCATTTTCAAAACAATGCAAATTTTGGACCGGTCTTAAATTTTTTCCAAATACATGGGAAAAACTGTCGTACATACCAGTCTGAAGTCGGACTGATCTGAGATTTTTGTGTCGGTACAGTGACTGGAATGAGTTGTGCCGGTCTGAGTTAATTTTTCCTACCAGTCTCATGTAATCAGATAAAAGGATTTGTATATATGGACACTGACCAGTCTGAGTTCGTACAAGTCTCCTGTAATCATCCTGTTAGTAAGTGCTATCACATTTGCATTGCAGGGTATCATGCTGGTATATGACATTACCAATGAGAAGTCATTTGAAAATATAAAAAATTGGATAAGAAATATTGAAGAGGTAAGCAGCTGTATAAGCTCTTTGTGAGGAGTGAATGGAAAACAGAGAGAACCTTCTAATCAAGAACATGGACCAGGGTGCACACCTGTAGGTCCTCATTAGACCTTAAATTACAAAATAAAAATTTAAGTACTCAGAAGTCCTTAAAAATCTACATGGCTGTATCTGGACAGATCTCTGATTTTGTTCTCATATAAAATTTGCCTGAATGAAATTGTCCAGTTTTCTATTAAGGAGATGATCATTTCCCTTTTCACAAGGCCCCTAAAAATGCCATGAATGGTCCTTCAAAGTCCTTTAATAGGAAGTCCATACCGTAAATTTTAATAGAAGTAAGCTGCGTAGACCCCAATAGCAATGAAGGATAGAATTTAGAATACTGTTCTGTCAGTAATAATCTGACTTTTTGTGCTGTTTTGTACTTTATTTATTTCAAGCTTGTACTTATTTGTTCTATTTGCTTTTTTGTGATATTTTAATCAAATTGAGTGCTTATTTGATGACATACATGGCCCCATAATTTTTATTTCACAGAAATAAGATAATGCTATGCTTGTGGCACAACAGTATTCCTGTAACCCTGTATGTGCCTAGGCTGAGGGTAGGGGGCAGGGGGTAGGGATGCAAAGCTGCCCACTAGGCTTCTTTGAGGCCAAAAAGCTCTGAGCCAAGATAGGGTTGTACAATCATCTAGGTGAGAGTTAAATCTGTACACGCAAAATGAGAGAGAAAGTCAGAGAAAAGAGTAGTCATGTTGTTTCAAGGTAATCCAGGCCATAGAAAATTAACATTTCATACAATCGTGTATCAGTGTACATACTAATTAGAAATCTGGGGGAATGACTCTTTGTAAGCTAAAAGTGAGGTCTATCCGAAAAGTCTATAAAAATTAATGATATTGCCATACTGTATGTACAAGAACCTAATAGATCTCAAAATTTCTGGAGGGCCCCTCTACATATATATACATGTACATGTTGGTTCTCTGGCTTTTAGCAATGATGTGCTGCAGAATACCAGCTTACAACAGAATAACTGATGATCAATTACTTTATTACTATGATTTAATATATTCATTTGTTTTTCCCAAATACAAATTTATTGTTATGTTGTTTTATTTCAGCATGCTTCAGCTGATGTTGAGAAAATGGTGTTAGGTAACAAATGTGATATGGAGGATAGACGTCAAGTATCAAAAGAAAGAGGAGAACAGGCAAGTAATCTGAGTTCTAGAGTGTTGAGCAACATTCAGAACTCTCCTTTTTGGGGTCAGCCTTGCTCCTTGGGCTGTCACTAAGGGAAAAGAATAGGCAAGTGATCTGGGTTCTAGGGTGTTGGGGAACATTCAGAACCCTCATTTTGGTGTTAGCCTTGTTCCTGGGGCTGTTGCAAGGGAGCAGAACAAGCAAGTGATCTGGGTTCTAGGGTGTTAGGTGACGTTCAGAAGCCTCCTTTTGGGGGCGGCCTTGTTCATGGGGCTGTCGCAAGGGAAGAGAACAGGTAAGTGATCTGGGTTCTAGAGTGTTGGGCAACATTCAGAACTCTCCTTTTTGGGTCAGCCTTGTTCCTGGGGCTGTCTCAAGGGAAGAGAACAGGCAAGTGATCTGGGTTCTACTGTAGGGTGTTGAGCAACATTCAGAACTCTCCTTTTGGGGTCAGCCCTGTTCCTGGGGCTGTCTCAAGGGAAGAGAACAGGCAAGTGATCTGGGTTCTAGAGTGTTAGGCAACATTCAGAACTCTCCTTTTTGGGTCAGCCTTGTTCCTGGGGCTGTCTCAAGGGAAAAGAACAGGCAAGTGAACTGGGTATTAGGGTGTTGGGGAACATTCAGAACTCTCCTTTTGGGGTCAGCCTTGTTCTTTGACTGGCTCAAGGGAGAAGAACAGTTATGGCTCCGTGCACGATGTTGGCTAGCAAACGCGTAACATCATTTTGCTATCGTGTATCCGGTATTGTGTATCGTGTATCGTGCATCAGGGAATCCGTCTATCAGGTATCAGGCAGGCTGTACATTTTCATCCTGTATTGTATAAGGTATCAGGCATAGTCGATCAGGCATGGGCTATCAGGCATCAGCTATCGTGTCTATCAGGCATCGGGTTATTTGAAAATAAAACTTGTATCTGAAATGCCTGAGCTGAACGTGTTGATTTCCTCCAGTAGTCTTGCCAGTCATGTTTGCCTATTAATATAATGGAGTAATGGTAAAACGTAAACAAGAAAAACGTGTCCCTGCACAAATAAATTTAAAAGGAATGGAATCTTGATAGTTGCCTTTCTGACTGAAAAATTATCTTAACTTTGTTATTTATAGTTGGCGACGTTCGTAATGAGACTGACGGTGTGTACATATAAATTATATGTATCTTGCTTTCGTACCGTATTGATTTATGAATTCTTGTTATGTTCTGTAATTCCAAGCGACTGTGTTAGCAAAGAAGATTAGAGTTATCTGTTTTTCACAACTCGAATATTATGTCAGATCTTCCATATTT
>JANVCK010079998.1:0-12143 GCA_026546655.1 Epizoanthus illoricatus | reverse complement strand
TATAGAGGTTATTTGGACAAAATATGAAGATATTCGAAATTTCACGACTGACGCCTGATTCTCGATATTTACAGAAATAAATAAATACTGTATAGAACGCACACAGTAAACCGACGTGCTCCGCTAATGAATCAACTGCCAAAACTGAGTGTACGTCGATCCAGTGACAGTGGGGGCAATTACCTCGAGTCAACAAACGTTCTTGAACTTACTCTTCAGTCTGTTTAGCAAGGCTCTACCGCATTCTCGGAATCAACACTTCCTCCACATGGCAGTGGACTTGACAGAATTTTCACAAACCACTACCGACACTTATGGACAGTACTAATCGAGTAAGCAACCGAACAACTCGACAATTCTTCGACATACAAACATCCCTTCGACCTAGTCCATGTTCAGAAATAGCACTTCTTCTGCTAACAGACAAGCCAGATGGACAGTCTATTCTCTTGACTGCCTTTGTTGTAATCCCGCAGCTGTTTTGAGTTCCCAGTAGGGCTCTACCACCAACTTGACCAACAATCAACACTGCGCACCTTGGTTAGCTGGAAGGTTACGACTGTTCAACTATTATTTGATACGAATACTGGCCAGATGGCAGCAACTTGCCAACTGTAATACAACTCAAACTGACATTGCTTGCAATTGGGTGTTACAATTCTAGTGTAGCCCCAAGGAATGCGTGTTACACGTGAACCACTCAATTACTCATGCGAAGATGAACAAAAAGAGAAGACGCACACCATTATGGAATTAGGCATCTGCGTCAAGTTTCAGGAGAGATAGCGCCATTATTATGTCTCTGCCCTCGTGATTCAGTTGACTGCCCTAGTCGGCCAAACCCAGGGCAAAACTTCTTTTGTGTAAACGAAATGTGTTCGCTGTTCTTATAGCTTTAACCATCATTTTGGCCTGTGAGGCAGTCTTTAGGCTTGGCTGTTTCAAGGTAAAGCCGAGTTTAGTACTCGGGTTGTCCAGGTACGTCGCTGAGGGAACAAACGGGATCCCACGTGTGGGGTATTAGGGAACAATCACTCTAACAATAGTAGTGTCACTGCCTTTGCTATCACTAGCGATGTCGCCAACATCACTGTTACAGAATAGAATATGGCACATGCGGCTTGTTAGACAATATCGTGTTGCCCCAAACTACCCTTTCTCTTGAAACCAACACCAGAGATCTACTGTTCGGTGCAGCCGTGTCCACAAGGACACTCGTCCAATTTAATATCTTTGCTAAATTTTGCACTGCTACACAGTAGCAAATTCTTCCTTTCTTTCGAATATTCGGATGGTACATAACTCCTATAAATACTGCATTACTCTGACAATAATATATGTAAGCTAAGAAAGTGCTTGGCGCTGAACTTCAGGGACTGGTAACATCAGAGTTAGTGTTGGTGTTGGTAACAGCCATATTGGGACACACCTAGACTTGGTGAACCTACTAGTGCCTGGGTAAATTTCATACCACTGGGCACAACCCCCACTGGTAGGTCATGGATACACTCAAACATGTTATTTAGCACGATATCATTAATATAAAGGCTGAATTGGATCCGTTCTATACACTCGTTGAATTCACTACTCCTGAAAACTGCAAAACGACCACCCAAACGGTCCCAGGAATCAATGCTGAAAATGCTTGCATGAAAGCACAAACATAATCATTAGCGTGTACAAATTGTGATGTGATTTACACAATGCGTTTCCTAATTACATTGTTTCTTAATTGACGGCCACTAGTTTATCAGTGATTTGCCATTACTGTCAAGTGTAACTCTCGTTAAGCAAGTTGCTTATCTTGACGAGATAAAGTAACGTGTATTGTGCCAAAACAATAGCAAAACAAAACGCTCGTTAGAGCGCATTGCTTTCTGGGATCGTTTGGATAGATGGGTCTGGTCCTTTTGTAGTTTGTGGAGCGGCAATAACCATTACTTTTCGTTCAGATCTTATAATACTACTTTACGTTAATTCAGGGCCAAGCACTTTCATTACAGCACCCATTTCAACTGATCCACTTACACAATAAATTCCAGTATAGAAGCGTATAGCTCAGAGCTGTTCAATGCACATAGGCTAAGCGACAACTGAATATCGCAAATGCATATTGCCAAGGACCTGTGATGCTGGAATTTCGTGTTTAAGGCTTTGGTTAATTCCTAAGAAAGATCTGCAAAACTTAATCAACCAGGAACGTATCGTTACTCTGTTAACATATCCAATTCATGTTTCTAGTACTTGTAAACTCTGTATACATACAATGATATTTGATTTGATCTAGAACAAAGTTTCCAGAATTATTCAAAAGATATTGAACATTCTACATAGACTATACGGTTAATTTGAGACGGTCAGGTTTTGTCATGAAACATTTAGCGAAAACAGCCAAACGTAAGGGTGGCTGTGTGACGAAATAATTATTAGAGTCCATTTCGTTTGGTAATACATTCGTACTAAGCACTTCGTAAATGCCAAAAATGGAAACAGCAAATCAAACTTATTAAGAAATGAAATTGACGTGTACATTCTTGAATTTTTGCAATGTCTAAAAGCAAAACAGTTTCTTCTTATTCTATATGATCTAATACTGGTAATGGTAATAATAATAATAATAATAATAATAATAATAATAATAATAATAACAACAACAACAGCATCAACAATAGAGCTAGGAACAACTTTTAACTATGAACACAGGAGGTTGACCTGCATTAATTACTAATACTAACATAATGATATAATATAATATCTATTGTATTGATATATTTTATACTTGGCACTACCTGGCACTGAAACGTGGAACTGCCTCACTACCCAAAGGAAATTGCGTTATGATCATGTCTTAACCCTCTTTGTACCAGCCATGATCATCTACAGCAGATCTTCACGATACACTACCAAATTAGCAACTACCAAAATTAGAAAAAGGACTGGCACCGAGTTTGCATAATTAATCCAATTAAAAAATGAACCCCATTACAAAGATAATATTAAAATGAGTAAATTTACCGAATTTTGAGGCATTTGGTCAGATGTTAACAATGACGACATCTAAAATCATGGAAATAAGAGACTGAGGTCTTTTATTCTAGTAATTTGGAACGTTATAAATCACATTGTTACTCCTCCTATCTTTTTTGTCACATAGTTCATTTCTTAATTAGATTAATTATGCAAACTAGGACCCAGTCCTATTCTCATATCGGCAGTGGCTAATTCGCCAAATGACTCCTACACTGAACAAATGTGCGGAGACCAGTTTAAGACAAAGCAGTTACACAAAACAATCTGCTAGATGATCATCTGGCATATGCAAAGCTAGATCAGAAAAGGTGACCACTTATACAATAAGTGCATCTATGCTGCCCAACATTGCAAAAATGAAATCACATTTGAAATGCCAAGAAGTCCCAAAAGTCATATAGCATGCAAATAGTAACAACAATCTGTATTGTTCCCACAAAAGACAAAAGCCACATCTTAAGACGAAAAGATTACGAACATGTAGTTAAAATTCCACGAACTAGGCAGATAATAACTGAGACTTGTTGTTACCAGTAACATGTACTGACAGTAAAACCTTCCCTATTAATCGGAACATTTACGTTTGGATAAACTCTGTATTTGTACTGATTAGACACTGTGCCTATACTGTAAAGACACCTTACTTATACTAGACAGATATTGCACTATTCTAGACAAACATTGTACCAATACGGAGAAAACAACTCGAAATTAGGAAAACTAATACTAGTTATATCTCATGTCTGTGACCTTCAAGTCTTTGAGTTGACGCTTTTTGCTGAATCCTATATGAAAACGTATATGAACCGGTCATGACGTAACTTGAATTTTGCTTTGAGCAATAGACTACTCTGTAAAACAATTTGAAAATGATATTCGGCATCATTTTAAAATGTAGACGAAGAGTGTGTACAACAGAGAAAAAAACAACTGAAAAGGGATAAGAATGCGAATCCTTATACCATCTATCTACTGTTAAAGCTTAGCAACTGCAGAAAACCAAAGTTCTGTGCTTTTGTCTCCTCCTTTTTGCACGTAATTTCCTATTCTGTGGAAATCCAATTTGACAAAAGTGAAAATAACTTACAACTAAAACTTGAACAGTTGTAATTAGGTAACTGTAAAGCCTGGTTTCCACATGAACTGTAATGGTCGGCGACGGTCTGCAGCCTGTTCGCCGACCGTCTATGATGGACAGGTCGCAGACACCACAGACATGTGTTTTCAATTATTTACGAGTGATCGCAGACAAGCGAATCACATAAACCAAAATGGCGGTAAAAATATGTCTCAGTTTTGATTGGATAGTTATTAACACGTGTTTCAAGAGGAACAATAGTGTGCTCTGATGTACCACAGACCATCTCAGATAAGCGTTTCCATTAAATTTGTCTTGGTCAGCAGTATCATAATGATTGGGAAAGTTAAACCAACCAAGTTCTACTCTTTCAATCATGCAGACTGTTTGCCGCAGACTATCGCAGCCACTGGAAAAGAGTGTTTCCATATATCTGGGCCAAGACACAGATAATGTCACCGACCGTCGCCGGCCGTTACAGATCACGTGGAAAACAGGTTTCACTAAGAGGCAGTCTCCGCCACGTAAATGAAATGAGGTACAATTCAATTAAAGTGATATAAAGCTGTTGTTACACGAGTCGAGTTCAACAACAATCTATATCGCAATGTTTAGAACCTTTAATGCACGTTACACAAGTCAACTTTAGCGCAACATGTTGCCGGAATGAAGATTTTGGTAAGAGTTGTCCGCAATGTTAGACTACCAATACTTAATATTGCACAACAAATATGCATGTAACATCACCTTTAAAGCTACTGGCAGCCAACCTCAAGTCAATAGCTATTTGTTAATGATCTATTTGATTTTCATAATACTGGTATTTCATATCTATATCGTCTTACCATACACAGTATGGAAAATTGCTATTTGGTCGTAGAACCAGCCTACCACCATGCAAGACTTGCTTTGGTAACCATGTAGGACTAATTATTACCAACGAGTTACTCTACCATTAACAGCTAACTCTTGCACAGCTCTGTATCTTTGGTCTGAAGGATTCGTAGTCAAGCTCTGGCTGTGATGTCTCCCCATCACTTTCCGCCTCAAATGAAGACCTGTTGCTGCCTCTGATGGTTGGCGTCTGCAATACTCCATTTCTGGCCATGGGGATGTCTTGTTCGATTCCCTCAGCACTTTCCAACGTACCAGAACTGATTACTTTATTTGTCTTGCTCTGTTTTTCACTCTCTGTATCAGCTTTGTCTTTCTCTTTCTTTTCTGCACTTTCCTTCACTTCCGACATACCTTTTTCTTCACTCTTAGTGGTATTCAATACTTGTTGTGGTCTCCCTTCGTCTTCATCTACCACATTTACCTCAATGTCTTTCTCATCATCAGAACCATCAATATCAACATCTTCATCTTCCTGTGCAGATTCAGTTGTGTCAGACTGCAGGCTCGTATTTGAAGAATCTTCCAAAGGATTTGGTGCCTCACTCTTCACGGGACTAAAGCTTGTCTGTGTTGCAACGGACACAGGTGGCACCTGACACCCACTTCCTATCGAGGCCAATGTAGTGATGGGTGGTGGCACAGTTTTGCCAAATGTCTCCTCTTCTTGAGACTCACCACCTTTCGCCTGTGGCCGAAGATCCCGCTGCAATCTCTGGAGCTTCTCCTTCAGGGAAGTGTTACCAAGCTTGAGCGAGTTCCTCTCAGCTTCCAACTGCCGTTCGTGCTTCTTGAGTGTCTGCAAAAGAAAAGCAAGAAATATTTACATCCATTTGGTCCCTGTTTACATGATGTTAGTGGACCAGCCTCTTAATCTGAGGCAAAATATAGAACTGAAGTTCGTCCTTGTGACATTTCCATGAAGATGATCGAAAAGTTTCAAGTCAATGCTACCGTAACAACAGCAAATACTAAGTGTGCCAGCTAGACTTCCATAACTGACATGGTGCTTTGACGTTTGTGGGTGCAGTGATTTACAACGTTTACATTGACCCTAATTCTTCCTATGGATCAAAAGACCTACACACTGTATTAAACCGCAAAACAATGGAGATGTGTTCGCTGGACGTCTGTGCAAAAAACAACAGAGTAATTGGTGTACCTCTTTCCGTGTAAAGCAACATATAAGACTACAGATGTATCACTGAATCAAGCCACAGAAACCAAACAAATGACGTTACTAATAGAGCAAGATCGCTACTGGATGTTAGGGGTGACAGTGGGCTCATTAATGTCCGGCTTCCTGTACCCTTCCTCCTGCTTCCTTACCCTTCCCTCCTAACATCTGCTCATTGTAATCGTAAGTGCGCATGCCATTTTGCAAGAACTGCTGAATTCTGAATTTGAAATTACTGGAGTATTAAAGGACTCAAATAAGTATTTTCAATGAGTAACTTTAGAAAGGTTACTTAGGCGCACGTTATGTTTTCACATAGTTAATAAACCATATAAACGGACTTTACAGTTATAACTTCAAGAAACTCCCTTCCACAAATGCATTCAACAAATACAGATACATAATGAACTGATAAACGAGTCCGAGTGAACCAAAAATGGAATATCATCAAACCTACAGTCTTTGTAATTTAATTTGCACCTAGACTAAGTTGATATAAACTTTCCTCGGAGGAAAATATGCAACGAGTATCCAATGAGTCTTTATAGCAAAAATTGGTATTATCAAGGGCTTTTAGTAACAATAACAATAACAATAACAATAACAATAACAATAACAATAACAATAACAATAACAACAATAACAATAACAATAACAATAATAACAATAACAATAACAACAACAACAACAACAACAATAACAATAACAATAACAATAACAATAACAATAACAATAACAATAACAATAACAATAACAATAACAATAACAATAACATTAACAATAACAATAACAGTAACAGTAGCAATAATAATAATAGTAACTTTATTTATACACGATGTGCACATTCAAGCATTTCCGCTTGTGGGGTCGTGTGTAAATAATAAATAAAATAGCTATTTACATGTCTTGTAAAAAAGGGGAAAAAACACTTAAAAATATTTACAACTGTTAGATCTTAAAAATGTATTAAGAACTAGAAGTGTTCAATAATATTTAAAGTCTTTGTTTAACTTTCCCAATTGTCTAGCCTTATTTACGAAGGCCTTGATAGAGCATGGGCCATCGTATGTACTTGTTATGTAGTTCCACATTATTGCGCCCCTATAGGCAATCGAGTTCTTCATGTAGCTTTCAAGTGCCTTTGAAAACCAGAATTAAATTCCAGTAGTATTCAAGGAGTTCAAGGCTGAGTAGCACAAACTCTGGCCTTAGAGAAGGTGAATCTCAGACAGAAAAAAGTAACAAGTGCCACTCCAGGATGGTTCGTGGGAAGAAAGAGACCCGTTAGATTGAATATTACAAAATGGAAGGAAATGCATCGATAGTCTAGTTGTATGCTTACTTGGTCTGAGAAGGGTGATGTCCACATCTACATACTTATGAAAAATTGTACGCATTATTGTCAGTCATACTGTAGCTCTGCGTTCCTCTTGGCTTTGCCATCCCAAGGTCCGTATCATCTTACTAGCACTTAACTTTCCAATGTAGTAAGCCGATACAAATGGAGTAACTCTCCGTTTGACCTTTCTAACGTTGCAATTTCGCATTTCTTGTCAGGTCCCAAATGGGTACCTTGTGAGAGGAAGCAATAAAGGTTAGGGCCTTCCATTCCATAACACTGCATTTTCAGTAACAGTTTCGATGAAGAACTTTATCAAAGGTTTCACAAAACCCCATAACTATGAGATCAATTTGTTTCCTCTAATCTAAGGCACTAGCCAAACCATTCAATCAATAGCACGAGTCGAGTCTCGCAACTCATGTACCAACTAAACTCGTACCATCAGTTTGCCAGTCATACGCCAAAAGGCTTGTATTGAAAGATGAACATCTTCTGATGGACTAGGGTAGTATTGACTGCACACCGTATAAGTATATGTGTCGGAATGCTTTCATGGTGCATGAAACTTTATGATCCTCAATAGTTTACTTATCTCACTGCCGAGTCAATTATAAGTAGACGTAGTTTCTACGTATTAATAGGGACCTTAAGTAGCTGGGACGACAACGGCTATGATGACCGCTGCTGAAATTCTACTTTCTCGTTCTCATTTTTCCGTAGTGTATCATCCATTCGTCTGCATTGTTCCTTGTGTGAAGGAGGGCAAATTATAGCAAGTAGGAACCCGAGTTTTGAAGCCAAACTAATAACAGGATATTTTATATTTCCATGTTTACGTTGTCTACAAGACATAGGATTTGTGCTCTTCACGTTGTATTTCTGGAGACGACGGTGCATTCCGACGTGCAGTTTATTGTATTCTGTAACTAAGCCTTTTGTTCTCTGCCGTCGTGTCGACGTTGCGATTCTGGTTGCTTAAGCTCCCCGATAACCCCCACATCCGGCATGTTTTGGGTGTCTTTCCTCCAAGACCGAAATTGTTGATTTAGAGTATCTACCTTTTCTTTGCTGAAACAGATTCACTACACTTTGTCTAAGAAAGTAATACCAAAAGAGTTCAGTTTAGTTCAGTTCCAAATAATTTTAGTATTACTTATTTTAAGTAAGCTCCCATATCCCCTGAAACATAATAACGATATGTAGTTTTCTTATTCATCATGTTCTAAACAGAACCCAGTCCTCAGTTGCACCAGCGAGTTGTGCATTACGTCAAAGCCTTTGTTCTTACGCGAGGCACGTCGCATTGATGTATCAATCCGTGGTTGCGATTGTTTATTGCTCGTAAGTTTGAAGGGAATGTTCTTGTCTGTCCATGGACTCGCTAAGGTTAGAATGAAAAGCATTCCACATAGTATCCATAACTTCAGATGTTGAACTACGATCAGGAAGTGTTCTATCACGTTTTGTGATATCCTCGCAAATAGCTTCAGTTTGCCTTCTTCCATTTGAACACTCGGCGGGGGGCAATCGTTAGTCTTCGAGGTTTTACTGAGCATGTTGTCTCAATATAATTGTGTACAATTATCCCCGGTTTAATGTTGACGTGTTGTACCAACGATTCATTATTGATAAAGAAAATATCTAATATGTTCTTCCTTTTTGTTGGTTTTCCCATCAGCTGTTGCAAATTGTAACCAAGTGCTTTATCAACCATGGATTACTTACTGCAGGATATCTTGGAATGATATAAGGTGATTTAATTCCCATTCAATACCAGGTAGGCTCAAGTTTCTAAGTAGCCATACATTATCTTGAACAGGGTCTTTTTCAAGAGAGGACCTGAGATTTTCTGCATAGTTCTTATCTGTTGACTGGGGTATAAATGGTGCAGCAATAGAATGGGGTGAGAGTATGAGATTCTTCAATACGCAGTCCAATCTAATCGAGTTCACTGGAATTGTGAGCCAAATTCGCTCTCAACGAAACCACAAGACCATTCACTTCTCGTTCTTCATTATCCTACTTTCTATGGATTTCCTTCCCTCTTTCCTGTGGTGTTCAAACTCTGTCCCAATCTTGGAATGAAAGTGGAGCAGATACATAATTAGATCATCAACTAGTTAGTAACAACAAAATTGCAATTTCCAATTTCGTTAAACGGTGGACATCAAAATACTGGAAGCAGCAAGTACTACGTTCAATTCCTGAAAGATCAATCCACAGTGGTAGTAGTTGAAGCCCACCAACGTATACGGTCCAACTGATATTACGTACTGCAGGACATGGATGGGGGAAAGACAACACTTACACTGTATACTCTCACTGGTCGAGTATGACGGACCAATAATCTCATATTGTGGTTCAGGGTTGAAGAATGATTGGCATACGTATAGTTTCTTTCAAAAGTGTTCTGCGAATGATTATTTTCCTATTTCCCTTATTGTCCATTACATCAATGTTACATGTAAACTATTTTTTTGTTGGTTTTGATCTTGCATAATTTTTTGCAATTCTTCCACTCGAAAATTCTAGCTCAGTAGTCACAGTAGGACGCAGCTCAAAGAAATATGAAGTAACTGTATGATACAAAGTAGCAAACACGCCAAGAAACGAAGTGGACAGAAATATACTAATAACAAAGGAGAACCAATGTAAGTGATGGGCAGAAAACTCCATTTAGTTCCTACAGGTATGACAGACATATAACACCAACAACGGCACGCTTCAAGTGTGGTCAGAAAAGCATCTTGTCATAAAACAACGGGAAAGTTGTGAGATCCAGCCAAAGTTCTAAAAGCAGATTCCTAGGCCTCAATGCATCAGTCATGTTGAAGGTTATTAACAAAATCTGATATGCAGAAGACAACTGATGAATAGAAGGAAATCCGCCAAAAAGGTGATCTAGCGAGTGTAAGAAGTACAGAGGAATTATCTAGTCTTCAGCACCTGGAATCTTGGGGCTGTTCAAAACTGCAGTAGACAAAGATTATATCATCGAGCAGGATCCTGTCAAGAACATTAATCAGTACACTGAATAATGGGTGATTATATATAAAATAGAATTCCCTAGCTTACAATTAATTATCCCAACTTCAGAAAAGCGTGTGACAGTTTGATCGCCAGGAAGCTACATGAAATCTAATGTGTCATTATGGAATAACAGAGACGTTCATTAAATTTTTAAGAAGTATATATAACGGAATGATATGAAGTGAAAACAGTGAGACATGACACCCTCAGGGAAAACAACTGGTGCAGACATATTGCAGCGGATACTGCAGAACAACGTAAAGATAGCTTTAAATGGAAGTCAGTGAAATAAACGTGCAGCAGAATTATTGCAAGTAATTTCTGCACCTTTGATTATTCCATTTTACTAAACAAGTGCAAGTCTTAGCTGTAAAGAAATTTACTGACATTAGAAAATGAGGTGGGGGGACTGAAAGACAAAATTCTCTCTCCCTTTCTTGCAGATTTTCAAAAACTTAGTAATTTTTTGTTGTCTACCCACTGTAAACAGGAACGAAAGAACAGCAATCTTCCTCTATGGCATCTCATACTAAGGGCACCCATAAGCAGTTTGAATTCAACATTTTATATCACTATACGGAATAGCACTGTTCCATCTGCCAGAATTTGCAGCATTGCAAATACCTTCTAGAGACAGCCTTTGCTGGCAACAATACCAGCCTGCTAAACATTCAACGTTCCAATTCATACAAAACACTTGGGTATTCCCAATTGAGGTATATATCAAAGGTTTTGACCTACAACTACTCCTTCTTCCCGAGAACAATTCGATCATAGAACCTCCTCCCACACCACGCAGTAACTTGTAACTCAGTACAAACCTTTATTTTTGCCGCCATGCCTGCAATTCGATTCATGCAGGCCCCCTGCTACCTTCGCAGGCTGTAAATGGCTGGACCGTTGTCCATTATATTATATTTGCACTAATCACTAGCACCTGGACCTTAGCTTGTATTATATTTTTGCACTAATCACTAGCACCTGCACTTTAGCTTGCTAAATTAAACGGTCAAATTTATTATTTCTTTCTTTCTTTATATTCCTTTTGCACTTGCCTGGGTTGCCTCCCAGTATTAGCCACCGCTATTGTGGAACCACAATACCTTTCGGTCGTGGTAAGCACCAATGCACAATTCTCCAGACAACTTTTTTTTGAAATAGCTGTATACATGTACACATGCACATGCACACGCACACCCACTCGCACAATTTTTAAAGCTTTCAACTCGAGATTTTAACCTAGCTTTTACTACTAGTCAATTCTTAGCATAATGCAACCTATGCAAAAGTTTGGATTCAGCGTGCGACTATATTTTTCTTGTTTCAGCTATACGTTGGAATAGTGTGTTATACCGAAGTGTTATCAGTTCACTAGTCCAGGTCTCGTGTTTACGAAGTGGTAAGGGGCCGTTCATTATTTATCGTGCAGGGAGGGGGGTAGGAGGACAAATTAAATCAGGTCCTCCTTGAGGTAATCCAATTCTTTCAAGGCCCCCTTTCCCTTCACAGGCAGACAAGACAAATAAATTTCAGGGGGGGCGGGGGGGGGGGTGGGGGGGGGGGGGGGGGGGGGGGGGGGGGGGGGGGGGGGG
>JANVCK010079997.1:0-20235 GCA_026546655.1 Epizoanthus illoricatus | reverse complement strand
GTTTATTATATGGCTTTTTGATGACTTGGAGCTTTAGTTTGCAAAACAAACCTTGAAAAAGTAAACAAATGACAGCCGCGCGAGACCAATCACAGCGCGCGAAATTAATCAGCCATATAATAAGTTACAATATGGACCTCTCACTCAGCTAATAAGAGGTATATGTATTTGGCAGTTGTGAAAGATTTGAAGAACTAGCTACCTACCTTAGTCATAATCACTAAATAAAAATGGAAATTTGTTTATAAGATTTTTTGCATAAAAATACTATCATTATCTGTGATATATTTATATACCCTACACAATTTTTATAATACATGTAATATTATAAATATTGCACTGAAATAACCAACACTTACTTCACCATCAAGTCTGTCTTCTCGTGATCAAACTTGCTTTGAAGCTCAATAAACTCTTGGACCTTTTCACGGAGTTGTTCCTCAGCCTATGAAGGTATACATTACCAAATAATAATGTAAGCATTTCCAAGACACAAGGTCTTATGAGGTAAAACTTGACAAGTAAAATATCTGAACTTTGTCAGTGTAACCACACAAGAAACAAAGTCTAAATATATGACATAAAACTACCTTATAATAAGTTCTGATGAACAAATTATTCAATCACGACAAGTAAAATTTCTTAACTTGGCGAGTGTAACCACAGGTAGATGCCAGTCTCTACTCACCTTCTGCTTGCTTCTCCTCTCATCCTCCAGGGCAGCCTGGGTATTAGAATCCATTCCACGAAGATTCTTGTCCAGATCCATACAAGCCCCTTGTACAACACGAACAGACTTGCTGACCTCAGCACGCACCATTGATAAATCTCTACAGGAAACAAGTTATAACCAGTAAGAAAATGAAACAAGTATATATATTTTTTTCACAATATAATTCAAAGTGCTGTGCATACTACCATTACCACTCCTGAAGTTTTGATATTTCTATATATTTATGTCATTTTTATGATACTTTCTGCTTAATGAACAAAGTGAGATCCAAATTTGATACAATGTCAGAACTTTGATATTTGTGTGTTAAATTGTGATTAATTTATGCTTATAAATATGCAAAAATGTATATAAAATTATCAACAAAGATCACCCTTCATGTGACTGTATAAACCTTAGCCACAAGCAAATTTCACTGGTATTTCCCAGGCTGTAGTAACAAATCATATCCAGTACAAAGCTGCGCGGCTGCCAGTCAGAACAGCCCTGGGAAGATGCAGGGGGGCCTGAGGTGCACCGGACACCCTCTCCCCCTTGCCCTTAAATAAACTGGAGCTAAAAAGTCACTTAAAATAAATGCACTAAAACCCCACAGAATGACTCTGAAAGATACTCTCAAAATGCAGTAACTGTCATTTTAGCAAACCTCTTGGTAAAAATACTATCAATGAGACACCCCCTTTTTTTCTGGATCCATTCCTGCAGAATGTGAGTTCTCAAGTGCTTGACCAACAAAGGGGAACACAAATTTCTTACCTTTGGGTGGCTGATTTCATTTCAGAAAACTGCCTCCTGAAACCATTCAGTGATTTCCACAGGTCCATCAGCCGAGTGTGCTCGTTAGCAAAGTAGGCCTGTTCCTCTTCATCTCTTGCCTCCAGTTCCTCGCGGGCCTTTGTCCAGTCTGTCGTCAATTTCTGGATGTCCAAAGTCAACTGCTGATTGGCAGAGGTTGCTTGTTCAAGCTGCTCGCGTAACATGTTGTTCACATGCTGTAGACTAGCACTCCTAGATAGGTTGATGTAGGTAGATGTATTCTGTTACTAAAAATGTAATACATAGCAGCCAGAAGTTGAACTGGATACTAAAAAAATTTGATATTAAAAATAGGGGACTGAAGGAAAATTATAGAAAAGACTTAAAATTTGCAAAAACTAAGAATTTGATTTTTTTTTTAAATGTTGAAGATTAAAACAATGATCAGATGCTACAATGAAGGTGGCAGCAGTTGTTGGAGTTTGTGAGAGGGCCTGCTAGCAATTTTATTAAAAAGCTGTACATGATATTTTCATGACATCTAATTTTTATGTTTTTGTGATGTAAAAGAAAGTGCAAAAATTTAGTGCTGCAAAAAAACCATGTCAGGAAAATTTGATGTCAAGGTATTTCAAAGGAAACTTTAAATTTATTTAGGTAAATATGGTATCCCCATCTTCTAGCTGATCCAGAACATCATTCACGAGTGCAGTCATCAAACACTCCATTAACTGGTTCTTTGTAGTACTTCCTGCTCTATCATTGTGACATTGTAGAACATTGTTATTTTCTCTTCTTTTTTAAAATTATGCTACAGCTAGGTCATGTGGGCAGATTCTCACTGGCCCATAGAAGGGTCAAACTATGAACCTGTGAAAAGCCACCCTTACCGTTGCTGTTCTTCCTCCAGTCGGATGAGCGCATTCTCAAGCTCACCACTTTGTTCCTCTTCACTCTCCTTCAGCTTGGCCTCATGCTCTCTTAGGCTGTCATTTGCTGACATTAGCTAAAGGGAATCAATGTAAAGACAAAGTCAGTGGCCATAATTTCTTCCAAAGTTACCCAGCTACTATAAAAATTACATTAATTTGATGTCAGTATTATGCCTAAAAATCCCACATTAAAGACCTAGGCTTATATAAATTTGTAAGGTGTTTTCGGTGGGCTTATAAACGGGAGGGCTTGTAAGTGGTATTAAATAAAACATTTCAGAATGAGCAGATACTATCTCAGAAATAAATTAAAACTAACATACTATGACATGTAGCGCTGTGAAGATACATTTTTGTGCATCACAATAAATGGAGAATTTATGGGGGGCTTATATCCAGGGGAGGCTTATAACCAGAACATTATTTTTATTAGCAGGTAGATGGTCTTATATATCCATGGAGGGCTTATAACTGGGGGGCTTTAATGTAGGATTTTACAGTATACATTTTGAAGTAATAAATCATGTTCTACAATGTTCACAGTACAGTGAGAAACAAATAAATATCAAATTGAAGCTGAAAATGCTACATTTATAAATCCATTAAATCAAATATTGAATGATTCCCTTAAAGACTTTAGTGGAAACATTTTTAACTTGTTGAAAATAATGTGACATGCACAGGATTGTGACCCTAGTAATTTGGGGAAGGGTGCATTTGAGTGCCAAAGGTGTAAGTTACTAGGTCAAGGAGGGCTATAGAAGCCACACATGCTCCCCCAGGAAATTCTGTGGCTCTGCAATGTTATTTCCAGCCATTTCAGGAGGGTTACATATATTTGCCTATTAAAACTGCCTAAATGTTTAAGTAAGAATATTTTTAAAAATTCCATAATTATTATTCTTTTATTGAATAATTATACTAATTTTCTTTGGGGGGGGGCTTTGTGGGGAAGCAGTTTGACCCCCTCCCACCCCTACAACCCTAATGTGATTTAATCCACATAATTTTTAAAGTTGAAACCTTTTTCTTGGCATCCTCCTCAGACTGCTTGGTCTCATTCACAGATGTTTCCAGCTCACCACACTTTCTCTTATACTGAAGAACCTGCAAACCAACAACCAGCACAATTAGCAAATAATCTAATGTAAGCAGTTAAAGCACTGTGCATGCTACATAATTATATATACCACTGCCAGTGCTAAAAATTTCTGACATGTTTTGACAGTTTTATGACACTTAAATTCTGATCAGAAATCCAGTGGGATCCAGACAAAACTTGACAAATGTTGGAACCTTTGACTCAGACACATTCAAAAATGTTGTGGTTTCAAAATGTCTAGTCAAAGGTTCCAACAAGTTATCAAGTAAGACTTGTTTGAATTTCACTTTTTTGTTAATTAATCAGAAAAGTAGTATCAGAAATTCTTAGCACCGGCAGCAGTACCATGCACAACACTGTAATTTTTTGATTGCATGTGATACAATAAAATATCTATAGCTCATCCCCCTGCAACAGTGGGTTATTGGAAACTCCGAGTTCAGAAACCAAAGTTTATAAAGGAAACTATAGTCCTGAACTAGCATTCCCAGAAGGGTAAGAAACAAACAAAACATCCTCCATGGAGGAACCTTAAGGTGTGGATCTTGAATGTCGCATTATCCTATAGTATCTGCTAATAACAGCCAAACTGTACAAAAAAGAGAATAACACATTAAGAAGAAGGCTCTCTCTACACAAGCTTCGATTGACTACTCCCCCAGGAGCCCAAGGTCACTCCCTTCTCCCCTCTTCAAGAAGTATCTCCAATGGCAACCATATTTACCTTCTGTTGCAGTTTCTGGACAAGCTGTGCTTGTCTCTGTTGTCCATCTTGGTAAGCTTGCAGTTTGCGTTTATAATTTGCATGCTCTTCTTCAAGCTTGGTTTTGAGGTATGCAACTTGCTGTACCAAACCACTGTCACCAGGTGAACCAGGCTCTCCAGCAATGGCAGACACACCATATCCTGAGGTGTCTGCAATTCCAGGAGAAATATTACTGGTACTTGCGACTCCACTGCCAATACCGCTGCCACCATTGGTGCGACCAGGACTTCCTTTCATGTAGTGTTCCAGCTGTAACAACAAATGGCAGGTTAATCATCTTTTCCCATGACTGATCAACAGCTAACTTCAACTTACAATAGGGAGTTTTAGCACTTCAATGATGACAGCAGAGAAGAAAAGTTCTAATTACAGACTAAAATAAACTGCACATGAATATGCACCAAGTTGACCACCTGTCACCTATTGTCTTTATAAATACAATGTGAAAAGCCCAAGTTTGGTTTTGTAGACAACGAAAATGTCGAAACATAAATTTTCTGATTATTAGTTTGGCTTGAAAACCAGTGTCTATAATTCCTGCAATTCACACTCTTTTCACACAAGTTACAATAAAAACCAGTGGATAATACATAAAGGAAAAGAGAAAACAAGAAAGTTGAATTTCATGAGCCATTGTTGTAGTCACTGTCATCCATATTATCAACATAGAAACAAACAGTTTGGTTGAAATGAGAATAAAGAAACTGGTTATAATAACTATTTAGAATAGTTCTCCACTCCTAAACCTGGTTAACACTCACCTAGTGATGCAAATGCAACAAAACAAAAATCTAGTGTGAACTGAGAAAATGCAAGCGCAAGCATAAGTACAACACAAGAAAGGAAAATTAATTTTTCTTGCAAGCACTGCAGATTTAAGAATTTTAGAGTTTGGCAGGGTTTAATTCTTTCAATTAGAAAGGATCCAATTTAGGGGATAAAATTTTGTTATTCAAGTGAAAACTAGAAAAAAAACATCATGATTAACCAAAATATATTTTTAAAGAAATCAATTGTGTTTAATAATACTGACAGAGAAAGTTGTTGAATTAACTGTTGTTGAAGATAGGGCTAAGTGCTGCATTCTGAATGTGAAATTCAAGGAGTATCTGACAAGGACAAGTAATTTCATTCAAGGAGTATTTTTGGCATGCTTACTTTCATTGCTACATAATGTTTTTACATGGTTACTAAACCATTAACATATTCCGCAGTTATAACTTCTAGAATCCCCCTCCACAAGTGCATTCAACAAATTTAGAGACAAAAGTTGATAAAAGAATCAGAGACAACCAAAAATGGTATTTCATCAAGTTTATAAAAGAACACAGTTTCAATCTGGTTGTTTAATATAAGTTTCAAGACTGGGAACCTTGATATATAATTTTTTTCTGCAGAGGAAATATTCAAGGAGTGTATAAGGAGTCTTAGCAAAGATAAGTGTTAATTTCAAGGGTTTTTCAAGCTCTTTTGACAACTACATATCTTTAATTTCCTGGAGCATTCAAGGAGTTCAAGAAGTACTTAGCACAATCTTGAATAAATACACTTGTAAGCATACAGTACAAAGCCAAAATTTGTAGTTTGAATTGGGTTAAAACATTTCTTAAATGGAGAACATATTTGCAAATTTTGTATTTTGTGAGTATATTTCTTTTGCTGGACAGAGATTTTTTTGCAAATTCCAAAAAATTGACAAACATCACAAAATTAAATTCCAGAAAAATTTCATACTAACTATACAGTCTGTAGTACAATTCATTTACAAGTTGTCTGTCAAGTGTTTTTATCATGATACTACATGTTGAATAATTTGCTTTAGAATAGAATCGTTGTGCGAAGAATTAGTTATTTACCTAACTGTTAATATTAACATTAATTAGTATTTTTTTTTCATCCGCAAAAATCTAACGAAGTGGGAAAGTTAGTTTTAACATAAAGATGCTAGTTCCTCAGGGCTAGATCTGGGTTAGTGATTCCAGACTGCAGGTTGCCCAAAGGGTTTGCAAGCTGCCAATTTGCTATTCTTCATGCCCTGGGCTGGGAGGGTTTAAATGGGGTTACGTAGTCTGTGTTCATGAATATTAGCAGAATGACTGGCTTTTTGACATTTCAGCAATAAATTCATCTTTAACTTTCTTACATTGCAAGTTATAGCCAACAAGCAAACACTAATATTATTATTTTAATTTTTCTAAAAGTTAGCAGCAAACTATATAAAACACTCAATCATTTTGGCAATTACAGAAATGAAGCATAATAAAATTAAAAGTCAATAAATAGAAATTTATGAATGTTTATTTCTGATGCACAAATTTAATAACTATTCAAAATCAGCTGTCATATAGAATGATATATATTTTCCCACAAGTTCAAGGTCCTGATCAAGATTTTAAAATAGAAGTAATATTGAACTTCAAGACCTACGCTAAATAAAGGCTAAACTTCCATTATAATGTTAATTTAGTAGGAACAAAATTATTTAATAATAGATGTGTTACAATAAGATGAATCATATGTTTTCATGGTAACATGCAGTAAAACCTTTTAAACAGAGAGAAAAGCAACAACAAGCTGCAGATAACAGCAAATGTCATGTTGATTCTAAATTATCTTAAGGCCAAATAAAAAATACCTGTGGTTCTGGTAATTATATATAACCCAACCAACCCCAGGTTTTTTGCCAACCATCAAACTTTTTTCCCCAAATGCAACTGCACACATAATTTTGCAAGATCATATTTTCCCTTTACATTCAGTGCATTAGTCAAAGTAAAGCCTAACTCATTTAGTGCCATATTATATTATTTTGTGCATTTAGTTCAAGTTTTTGTTTCCAGATCTTATAGAGTTGGAAGGAAATATTTATAATTACAAAATAAAATTTAGCACTGACCCATGCTGTTACAAACACAGTCTTGCCACATAACCTTTGGAGGGTAATAATTTGATGAATAATGCATTAACATGTTGCTCTTTGTTGAATAATTCCATAATTCTTGAATACTATAGAGACAGAGGCGAGGACCATCTAATTAATTTGTCACAATCTTTAATATCCTGAACCTAAAATCATAACATGCAAATTTCTCACCAGAACCTAATTACAGATATTGGCTGTATTCACACCAGAGACAGATAACTCATCCAGACAGATAACTTTGTCATAGTGTGAAAATGGGACAACTAACTTTTTAGATGGATAACTCATCTCATTTATCTGTCTAATTAATCAGATGGACCTTCAACGACGAGTTATCCATGTAGATGGTATATCTCCTCCAAAGCAATCTTAAATTCACATCAGATAAATAACTGGTCAAATTTGTGACAAAACTGAAAAACTTGTTAATCCAGTCACTAAAATCAGTCTTGACATGAGCCTGCACCATATCGAACAGCACAGTTCTTCTAAGAGACACAGAGAAAGACTACATCAATTTCCCAATTTAATCTTGAAAGCTGTTAAAAAGAAACTTTGGGAAAAATTTTAATTATAAGTGTTTTATCCATAAGTGAAACATACTTTTAATCAAATTCGCAACCTAACTTTTAGCTTCCCTTTTATATTTAACATAGCATTTCCCTTTACATAGTTTTAATTTTATACATCTAAAATATACTTTGATATGTTGTATAAACAGCCTTTCACTACTGGAATTTTCAATGAATCTTTATTTGAATTCTGTAAAGCTGAAAGACATTTCAGTATCGCATATACAACCTTTTTCAATGAATTTCTCTATCACCATGCATCAAACGTTCTCACTGCAAGCCAAATTAAGCACTGTCTAGGATGTCCCATTTGGTTTGTCAAATGTATACACTCTCAAAACACTATTTTGTTGAGGATGAAATCCTTGCATTAATCCTAGAACTAAATTATTATAAACCCTACTTCTCATCCAAATCTTAATCCTATCCCTGAACTCTTATACACAATGATACCTGTAAGTCAGGCAAATCCTTGGCTGTCATAGTGGACAATTATAGCTATCTTTTTCTTGTTGATGGCAATAATAAAACATGTTGTGATAACTTTAATTCCCTAACTTCAAACTGTTTTTATATTCCCTAATAAACCACCTTGGTGATAACATACACAGCAAAAATTAAAAACTGGTCCAAAATAAATACTCTCAACTCTTAGTAAAACTTCATGTAAACAATATATATTAAGCTATAATTTAAAATACATTTTTGTAATATGATGTGTCAAAATAAATAGCATTTAATATTTTTAGAACCAGAAAATTAACAAAGCTAATAATAGAGATACTCTGGTCTCAATAGAACTTATAATTACATGTTCAAATGACAAAACTACATATTTAATACATTATTTAATTATTTTAAAAAATAATTCAAATTGTGATTATATTAGTTCAAAATTACCAAATTCAAACAGATCTAACTATCATTTCAAAATATTTTGATAATTTCAAGAGAAATCGTTCTCAGTTGAATTTAGTAGCTCTTTAGCGATGCATATTCTGGAATTAAAACATTCCAAAGTTGCGATGTTTTGACAAGTTTCGAAAGTGACATGCACTGTGACAGCCAAATTTCAGTAACTTTACATATCAATTTTGAAACTACCCACCATGGAGGATATTGAGCAGAAAAGGCCAAGTAAACAAACAGTTTCTGATCCCAATAATTTCACATAAGAAGTGTGGAGAAAATCGACCAATTTCGGTGGGAAGCCTTACTTGGGTCCTGTACAGCGATAGCCAACAGGAATCTGATAATTTGATTTCTGTTTAGTTTTCAAAAATATATTACCTGCACGCTACAATCAAGCTCAAATGTTTACCAAAATGTCAATTTTTTTTAAAAAGCTACTGTTTCAGCAAGGATAAAATATTCAAAAATTTAGCGTCCTTGCCAAAGGAAGTTTCCGAGAAAAAGAAACATATTTACCATCACCACAAACAGTTTATCAAAACACAGATCGTGCTGTTCTGTGGTCACTCTAGTATGTTTGTCACTCAACGCTAACTCTTGATAAAATTTGCCCGCGGATATTAAGTTTCTCATCCATTAATTGAAGGTAGAACCATCGTACAAAACCAATAAAACTTTGCAATCATTAAAACAGTAATTTTACTTAACATTTTATCAAAACTTATCCAGGATTCGTATCTAGCAGCCGTCCTACGTTTGGACAGCTTTCGTGAGTTTGTGGAAACGACCGCTTGCTGCGAAAGTGTGACAAAAAGTCGCAGCTTTATACGAAAACCTGTGCGAAATCTTTAGATTATAGTAAACACTTCAGAATTAACTTACCCGTTCACTGACTGCCATATACTTCGAGCCAATTTCATCTCTTTCTGCTCTTGTGGCGGCTAGTAAATCTTCCAATCGGCTTACTTCTGAGTTCAACATTCGATTCTCGTCTCCAAGAGGAGAAGTGGACGCCATTTTGGGGTCTCCGGGTGAAATTGATTTGGTAACTATGTCGCGAATTTTTCCTGGGACTGTTCCGGGGCTTCTTCCAGATTGTCGATCACCGTTTAAATGTTGATCTTCTAACCTCTGCAAAGGAATAAAACCCGTTGAAAACATCACTGATGTTGTATTAAAAACGAAATTATCAATCTAGCTAGACTTGTAGATGAGTGTGAAATCGACACGAGGTTATATACACAAATCGAACGAAAAGTAACTTCAAACCTTTATAACTGAGCTCAAACCCGGCTCTGAGCCACTTCCCGAGTACAAGGGGTTTCTTTGGTCTAGGTAACTCATATCTGCATCCGAATAATTCTCAAAACACAGAAATGAATCCCAAACCCAAGTCCTTCCAAGATTGCCGCCCGCTGTCTGATGCACCAGACTTCAGTAACTCTGACCCAGATCTTTCTCAAATGAAAATGCACGAGCCACCTTAACTTTGAATCCGCGAAAGAAGAATCGAAGTTTATAGTAGATTGTGCTTGGTCGAAAGACAACAACGGTTCTAGCAGCTACCTTAGCACGATTGGCTGCTCAAAATATACACTATCTGTGTGTCGATTGTCTGGTGCCACGAAATTTGATTCAGTTCCCATGCTCTTTCTTGTTTCAAAACCGACGCGACGCCATTTCACGAGAACGTTACCTTGGAGACGAGACGCTAAAGTGAGGCAAACAATTATTATGACAAGAGACAGGTTTCACTGGTTGAATAGAAATTTACCACAAGAGCAAACATTGCAAATATAGTGCCTTTGTTTCTCTGTAATCTATTTTACAATTCTGTCATAACTGACAAAACCTTCTATCACGAGTTAGGGCAGGCAAACGAAGATGTATTGATCGTAAAAAACTGCAAGTTTAGCTTGAAGTAAAACATTTTCGAGTTTCACACACAGGCAAATCGTCTGAAAATCGCTTTTGTTTAGAGAGTCGCAAAGCAAAAAATAATTGCTCGTTTTCCCTCCTTCTTTGACAGAATGCAAATCGTATCGTCTGCTTGTCAACAGAGATTTCTCGAATGACACATTCCTAAATCTCTACAACGGCAAGACCACAGCAGTTGACAAAAGTTCTTGCAAATCACAACTTTGTGATCTTCTCAAAACATGCTGCAAAGACGTACTTCATAAAGATATAATCGTCAAACCACAAGAATTTCAACAAAGACTATCTTGAAAATCAGTAGGCATTTATAGGTTAATAGAAATGTTTCAATCAACTATTCATTAAGAGTCTAGCGACATCTATGCAACCAATAATAATGAGCAACGAATCCATACCTCGCATGTAATAATGTATCTTGAAATTATTTTATCACCGAGTTTTATTTATGTTAACGCTTATCTGTTCCTTTCAATACTTTATAATACTGATAAAAAGTTGTTTGGTTTAGAAGTATTGAGAAACTGAATCTCTTTAGCAAATTCTCCTATAACTATTTTATAAAACGATGTATGGAAATTTGCAAGGAGAATTAAAGAGCACAGCAAGGATGAAAGGGTTTGATCTTCTCCTAAAGAGCAGTCTTATAAATTACATCTCAGAGACCATGGTCTGTATGTTTTTCGTATTCACAAGACTTAGAAAATGGGTATTTGAAGCAGAGCTGCACCGACCGCCGACATGACTAGACGTGTAGGGGATAGGGGAATGGGCAGCAGTGGGCGTTGAAAATTATGTACTCACTGCATGCTGGTGCAGTGGTGCAGCGATGGACTGCAACTTTCAAATAATTACAGTGCAAACATTCTTTGTCTCATGCAAATTAGAATAAAGCCACACTGTAACGGTTGTTTCGAAATTCAAACTTTAAACTTTAATATGCCATAGACGTGGAAAACAAATCTAAACTTGATTGAGAAACGCAACGATATTTAATAGCTATAAAACAGTATAGGTAACAAGATCATAATAAAATACGTGCATGACAAACTAGTCCTAGAAAAAGGAACATAAAAAGTATTCAATAACTCTTTATACATTTTAAAATTAGAGAATATTCTCAAATCTATTTTTAGCTGACTTTACGAATACTACATGAAACCACACTTCTGAGAGGAGATGAAAAAGATATTGAAATGCTAATAAATTCAACTGGAACAATCTGCAGGAAAATTAATTATGCTGCATCACGATTCATTTGGCAAATTACACCTGTGCCAGTGCAAGTTATGTGATGCACGTATCTAGGGTCAATTCGAGCTAGTATTCCTTCAAATTGATAAATTGGATGTAAAAATTGGAACAATTTAGGTCCTCAGTGGTTTGAAATACGATTGTAAACTTGTGTAAATTGAAGCCTCATTTACAATACACTGGATTTTTTGCACGGCTTGGATAAAAGTGGTACACGTGCTAAATTTATCCGTGTTTGGACTAGTCCGAGCACGGATAAAACTGGCACGGGTACCACTTTTATCCGAGCCGTACCAAAAACCAGTGTAGTATAAATGGGGCTTGAATATATCACTTTAAAATTAACTCAAGGTCAAAATTCACTCAGGAGAAAAATTATTTGTGAGCAAATGCATTTGCTGGTCATACAGCGACCGTTGAATTCTTATGAGCTACTGCTCTTATATATTACTCGCCTAATTCGTGGAAATAAAACACCGTGGACTGATAAAATGTAGTCGCACTTACCACTGATTAGGGAAAAATGGATTTCTTTTAGGAGGTTTCGTGATGAAACAGTTCACCAGGCGAAACTGTTCGGGGACGTTGGTTGTGCACGTTCGCACCCAAACGAGGAGTAAACAGCCCCCTTGAAGAGCACGCCGAGGTTTTTAAAACTTCCAGTCAGCTCCGCTTCAGAACATAAACTATTTCTATAGCAACAGCGTCATCCCTACTTTTGATTAATGAAACTGTCACTCATTCTATACAGTGTGTAAACTGTAAAGGATTTGGGTGTTTGCACAAGGTACAGGGAATAATATAAATCAGCTGATTGGTAGCGTGGCGTCTGATGGCACAACTCTCTCGGCATTAAAAAAGCTAGATAAGACAACACAAGCTCTTTGAGAACTGAAAATAATCAAACTGAAGCGGAATATTAGTGGAGCATTATTACCATGTCAAATGTGTAGTGTACTTAGTTATTGTGCTTAATCTCAAATCTCGGAAAATATTTTACCCAAACGCTTTGCCGCGAGGTTACTTGAGCAAGTCTAATATGTGTGCAGCACGGAATCTGTAGGAACAACTGAACTTCAAGCATATGCAGGAAAATGGGTTTGCAGGGCGAATGGCCCAATTTTACAGTTATCTTGAGGTACAAATATATCCAGTAATTAATACTAGTAATTATGCATGCTGCAGTTGTAGGTTCTGAGAAAAAAAAGTTGCTGATATTGATGAGGGTGAGAAATTTGCCGGTCAATATAAGGTTAACAAAAGAAATCGATAATCTATATGTTATATTTCCAAGGGAAATTGTCAAACGATATCAAACATAAAATCTTTCAATGTACTGATTTTCACAAATACCAACAAATATGTTCAAATTTTAAGTTTGAAAACTGACATGGAGACAAATATGTTTTGAAAAGCACAAAACAGCCACCGCCGTTTTTTGCTGCAAACTGACAGGATGCCATAAAATGATTATACAACAAACTGTAAAATAACAAAGTTTTCAAACAATTAAATCTGTGATATTTTACACAGCAGGTGATATTTTGTGAAAACTCTTCAATATCCTTACCGTTGGCGATTCTTCTTTCTATTCCAAAACCTTGCTGTTGTGTAAACCAATTTCGGGTCAAAGTTATGAAATAAAACTTAAGCACCCTCGATTTGTAGTGCTGAATGATTTATCAAGATAGAGGCATGGATACGTCAGTGCAAGATAAAGATGCTTCTCCAAAACAAACCTACTCGGAAACCTTGTCTGATCTGATCCACTGTTGTCGATCTAAATTGATCAACACACACCGAGGTGATCAAAATCAACCGATGCTTCTCTTCTTCCACTTAGGAGTCAGGGTGCCAACGATTGCACAAGAATCGATTCTTCGTGCAATGAGCCGTGCGCAAGCTGTCAACCAAATGTTTAGACGGTCCCTTGGGGAAAACCAGCTTCAGAACGCAGATGACGGTTTCTTTGAAAAAAATTAGTAGTATTGTCTCGAGCGCTGGTGACCGTTTCCACGTAGTATAAAAGCAGGCAATGTGCTCTCACGAAATATTTTGGCAACATGTACTTTCTTATTTATTTATTCTTACTTTTAACTAATTTGCTGGGTGAGAAACGAAGTACGTTTTCTTGGAAAGAATGCTCTTTACATGAGCAGTATCTACTAGCAGTGTCTACTAGACTTCCACCGAACAGAAAGAAAGAAACCGATTTTCAGGTAACCTAGCAACAAAAGAGTAGTCCGTGTGTGCAAGCTAGTTTCTAATACATGTGGTGAATGAGAGAACGAGTCCCGAGACAGCATGATAATAAAAATATATATATACATATAATGGTACAAAACACTGTTTTAAAAATTAGTTCCAAGTTTACAGTGTGTTACATGCACCATTACGTATATTTTACGATGAAAGAACTGTATATGGTTCCCAAATAATGCATGCTAGTTTGTACCACTTGAAGTTTATCAGTTGAAAATTGAACCGCCAGCTAAAATGAGAAGAATAAAATAAAACACATAATAAATTATTTACGTGCTATCGGTTAGAAGTACAGCAACTTGAATTGTGTTTTCACGTTTAGATAACAAAGCTAGCCAAACGGATCTAGTTCCACAGTGCAGCAGCAACAAATTTTACTGATTATTCTATTAGTAACAAGAAAAACAAAATGTTCTTCACCCCATCCCAGTTCACGATATTTCTAGAAAGGAATAAGTCGATTTAGAAAAACAAACGAATTAAAAATTAATTTTCTTTGCATTCAGTGCATTTATTACGATTTTGTTTGAATGTTAAATTCATAGGACTCTTGTCGTAAAGACGTTTTCTCTAGAAAAAGTACGAAATTTTAAAAATCATATTGACATATTTTTCACCGATAAAATTTATAAACTGATAAAATAATATTGCTATAGTATTTTTGAAAATGTGATTGTGTCGAAATGTTGTCGAGCATATAATTCTTTGTCGTTGTTTTTCAGTTATTTTTTGTTTGTTTATAGCTTTGTATTATTATGTCTGAATTTGTATTGGTTCGCACCTAACTTAGGACCGTTCAAAAGTCGTGTCGCTGCAGTGTTTAAAACATCAAAGAAACCACGCTAATCAAGCGTAAAATCATATTGTTTCAATTTGGATCGACACGACAGTAGCACAGTTTTTAAAACGACCGTTATCTTCTAATCTTCATATTAATTTTTTCTCCTTTAGGCAACAGAGTGGATGTATTTGCTGGTAAGAAAACTACGAGGAAAGGCAAAATGGTAGTGTTGTGTCACGTGACCTTAGACATGATGCTAAGTCTTTTCTCAAAATAATAATCGCACACAATCTTTATATTCACACAAGTTTTTGCTCTCTGATTTGCATGTATACTGATTTCTAAAAGGTGACAATATTTTGAGATCTGCAATAAAGCAAAAAGAACACTACAGCGCATTCAGTTTTTAAAATGAAGCATTGGAACATTATTAGACAAAATTTCATATTTTATCTTTCCTCCATGTCAATTTTCTTCATCGTATGGATGAAGAAAACGAGTACTACGGCTGGCTGTGTGCACATGGTGTTATGTGTATGTCGCCTTTTGATCATTCGATTTATGCACAACAGCGCATTTACACATACATAACAACAAACTTATTAAAGCACCAAAGAAATATAAAAAGTATTTAGTGGTAAGTCGACAAACGGAATCAAGTTTAGTAAGATAAAACATTTACTGCACTGCCGTGGCGTTGTTTTCCTTTAGTTCACCATGCAATACTTTATGACAGCACGAAATGCTGTTCTCTGAAGAAAGAAATTTTATTAGCATTAGCACTTCCTTGAAGAGAATATATAGAGAGTGGTAACCTCTAACAACAGCGGAAATGATCCTGTTGGCAACTGATGTTTGTATAATTTAATCCTGTTTTGAGGAATAACCGTAGAACTAGAATGCAGCAGGACCTGGTATTTGTGCCGGATAACAAATGGGAACTGGTGTATCTGTATTATAGAGTATACAAAATGCAAAGTATTAAAATATAAAGTTTGTAAAAGATCTTCTGTTGTTCATACTTTCACTAACCTTTATGTTTCGTCCCATCGAATGGTAGCCAATATCCCCTTCCTCTATTTCTTTAGCATCATCTGACATTTCCAAGCCGTTTGCATCTTCTAAGTCAAGGTCAGCAAATCTGCTCTCCATATTTTGGCTAAGAGAAGTCCAACTCTTCCTTTACTTTCAAAGCTCTGATTTCTCCCAGACAAACACAGAGGACTGGCGGTGCCCGAAGATTATTTTAAAACAGTTCACGTTGCCAGACAGGGACGCTGAACCGAACAATGTGATTGGCTAAGCGTCCTCGTGGCTAATTTAACATGGCAATGTAATCAACACTACGTTGTACGGATTCAAAAGCGATGAATTGCATAGGGGTCTAATGGGAATTAGCTGTGTATAATCAAGCCATTGCCCTCTTTTCAGACGCTTTAGGCAAACAAACAAATGACCGAAACCAAATATTGGAGGAATTGTCCATGAATTGTGACAGTTTTATGAACTTGCATCTCAATATTTACGATGAAACAATTATGCAACTATTTGAAAGGTCAACTTTTTACGTGCAGCAAGCGCTTCCTCGGTCTGACATGTTCAGAAGTTTTACCCGTGTATTGTGCAATCTTTTGTCATTAACACGGTCTGAAATAATTACCACCCTGGTAAAAGGCGTTGCAGTTGGTTATTGAGTGAACTATTCAACAACAGTATATGACTGCTCAATTGTGTGACTATCATTTCTTTGTTTGTTTTCGGATTCTTGAAACCACGAGTGTGTTAAACAATATTTTTTGGTAGACCAAGAACATGCAAGCAAATATTTTAGTTTATACGTCTAAATTAGATCAGAAATTTCAAAAGGTAGTACGTAGCTCTAGATGAATGTAGTTTTAAAAATTATAGAATCAACCACTGAAGCCTGACGTTAAACCAAGGGCTGAAGCGAGAGAAAGGCGCCGTATACAGTGAGGCAATGCACTGAAACTTAATTATGAACCAGCCGCACTGGTCTTTGTCGGCAAATTTTAATTTCGAGGTGTAAACGACCCTCTACGCGTACAATATATAACTAAAACAAAAATAATCTGGGTAGGACGTGCGCCCGAACCAAAACGGTTACTTTATTCAAACTAGAACAAACGCTGCAAAATTCTCCATGCCTTATACCAAAAGATAAGTTTAATAAAACCAGAAATATTTTAACCGCTGGATCGGTTAAGGAAAAAAAAAACAGTAACGGAACCATTTTTTATTTTAATAAGTGACCGTTTAGACTGGGCAAATTCAACAAATATTTTATCGTATTTTCATAAATCTGGTCAGGAATTGCCTGTTTTGATTACTTCGTAATAAAATGTGGTGAAAGCAAAAATATCACGGCATAGCGCATGCGTACGTATTATCTCTCCCAAACCCAATAAAAACAAGTTATATGCTAAAAATAATGACTAATATAAGTAACTCAAATATAAACCTGTGTTTCCCAGTACACTATTCGATCGGATGGCTAGTTTAAGATGGCGATTAAGGCAGATTATAGAATGTGTTCTGAAGCTAATTTAGTGTTGGCCCGTAGAACAAATTATTAAGATAGCCCCAAATGCATCGAACGTCGAGGAACCTGTTTAATCAAAGGTTTTTCGTTCAAAATAAGTTATTTCATTTTAATATTCTTTAGTTATGGAAGGTAAAATCTTATTTTCAGAAATCAGAAATTCATTAATACAGCCATGAATAGTATAAATAATAATAATATAAATAATATTAATAAACTCGGACCAACGAACTAGAACACAGCTGGTTTCTAAAAGTTAGTGACAAGTTAATTGATTGTTGATGCCCAACTACATAAAATATACTTAACGGATTGCAATCCACATCGATGCGAGTCTCTGAAAAACTATATAATTTTTGTCTTCTCCTGCTTAGAATATTGTCTTCTATTGAAAGTTACATAATTAACCATACTGCACAGTAAAAATTCAATAATACAATTTCAAAATATTTCTAGAAATTCTGCAATTTACTTTATGATGAAAATTATCAACTCCTCTATTGTAAAAATTGAACAAGAAACACGTAGTTTAAAGTTTTGATGTTTGGCTGAGGATTCAGCAGCATTGTTGATAATTCATTCTCAGAGTTAGTCACGACAGATTGCTGCCAGTTATTATACTGGCTGGTGTTACTATAACTATTCACTACGTACTTCCCATCGAAATTTTTGTTCACGGCCAATCCCGAGAACGTCTAATTTTCCGAGGCGTTCCTTTTGGGCGCCGGGAATTCGATTTTGGACGAGTGGGGATTAAGTCTAGTGCCAGGAACCAAGATGGTGGAGGAATCTGCTTCTCGTTCGGAACAGCGTGTTTTGAGAGTAAATCAGGTAAAAGACGGAGCAAAATTGGTACAACACTATGATTTCTCTTATAAATGATTATATTGCTCTTTTGAATCCCCTAGCTTGACGCTGGGCAGCTCGATTCCGAGGTCACGAATCTTCTGAGGATCCAGTTGAGCAAGGCGTTTCAGTATTTTGAGGTTGGTTTTGAGTAATTTTAAAATGTACCAACTTTGTTTGCATAAGGCTCGAGAACTTGTGTATACCATTTTGCAGGAAAATGCAAACTCAGGTTGGGGAAAATACTAATATGTAGATTTCTTAAAAGAGCTGACTAGAGCGGATTTCGCATGAGTGTCGAACAGTGAACATCACAGGTCACCCAGGCCACTGCACAGGCACCAACGGAGGGATAGTAAATAAGAGCAAATGTAAGGAAATCAAAATCGTTTGAAAAAATCGACTTCAAGCTCAGATTAGAAAGTTTTCGAAATAAAGTATAATTTGTATTATATCTGTGTTGGCTGTATTGGTTCTGGTTTAGGCGCAATTTAACATCGTGTTATTTGCTCGCTAGGCAAAAATTAGTTGACAGGCATGTGAAATCTGCTCTATACATTTGCTATGAATTTCTATGAGCAGATTGATGATTCAGGATGTGCCCTCATCAGCTATCAGCCCTGCCAATGATATTTATAAATTTTGAGCTCATGAATATTAATCTTAACTGTCATATAGCACTGAAGATGCAGACATGTCAAGTGTCATGCATTGAGCATGAGACTTGCACATTTCAATGCCACATCACATTCTCATGCTGGCACAACATGTATGTATTTTTCATGCATTCAGTGCTTTGGTCCAAAATGTTTATTTCTCATGCATTCTGAGTTTTTAGCCCCAAAAAATATGTAAATAAAATGAGCCTGTTCAGCTTTTATGTGGCACCACAGAATTTGTCAGAACATTGAACAAGAACCTTTAAAGAACAATTATTATAGCAATACAGCAATATATAGCCTTATCACTAACAATAGGGTAGGGGCAAGGGGGTTTAGAACTTCCTACCTCCTAACCCCTTTAATTTGCCCTGCCTCCTCCCTCCTCCTCTCCCACGTTTCTCCCTTTATTACCGGAGGTGTGCATCTATTTTGCCGGATGTGAGCCTGTTTTTGTGTTTCCTCCCCTTCCTGTCTTATTGAAAATCCTACTCCTGCCCTTTGATCTCCTGCCTCTTGTCCCCGTTCTTCTAGTGTTTTGCCCCTTTGCCCCCCTTACAACAGAGTTGATGGCACAATGACTTTGAATTCTTGTTCTGAGAATGTTTTGGTTAGCATTAGATCTGGATCCATTCATAGGGGTATGATCCGAAGGTTGAGAGTTCGATCCTGGCTACTGTCACTACATAATGTCCTTGGACAAGACATTTACTCTCACAGTGCTTCTCTCTAGCCAGGTGTATAAATAGGTACAGGTCTGGCAAATTGTTGGGCAAAGACTTGACAAAATGCTGGGGGTAACCCTACGATGGACTAGCATCCCATCCAGGGGGGAGTAGTAAAACTCAGTCACTTTATGATACAGAAACTGGAGTTAAATGCCAGATCTGATAAAGCCATATTGGCTTCTTCAATCCTTGATTGGAGCAGACTTTACTTTAGATCCATTCAAGCAGAGTACAATTTGTTACAAGTACACAGTCATACAGTGTAAAGAAAAGCAACTGAAGTAATGTTATTAAGATCTTTTTAAAAACATCATCAACAACAATCAATAAGTTTCAAATACGTTTTGTGATTATTGATTGCACATCTATTAGCTGATACCAAGGGATGGACCATTTGATTTTGTTTGGAGGGAAGGGGTGGAAGCTAGAATTTGGTAACACAGGAAAAAAATAAAAATCCAACATGGTAAATCATTGGAAAATTTACGTTATTAATTTCCAACATTGGGTAATC
>JANVCK010079886.1:0-12146 GCA_026546655.1 Epizoanthus illoricatus | reverse complement strand
ATCATCATCATCATCATCATCATCATCATCATCATCATCATCATCATCATCATCATCATCATCATCATCATTATTATTATTTATTAATATTTGCAGGAAACATAATAACCAATTATTATTATTAAACACTAATTTATAGACATAAGGTCCCGTACTTTTAATCAGAAGATTGAAACAAATTTTACTCAATTTCTCCAAGCTTCAATTGCACGTTTGCGTCACCAATAGATACGAGTTTTTCAACTTCATTGAGCTGTACAGATTTCACAATTCCGTGGTTTCTACAGTTCATTTTAGTACGATTCTTTCTGGTCAAAAGCGCACTTCCGCAGAAGTATAAACTTTCGCTTGATGGCAGCTCTTACCAGCATACAGTGAATGTAAAGCTGTGTGTCGAACTGTAGACGAACGTGTTTGGAAGGGATTCTGTCAGTCGTGAAAAGTATTGCAATAAACTTTCTTTAAAATATATCATAAACAGTGTCTCATGTTGTTCGACTCTGGAAATTTGAATGCTTTGTTGAGTAACGTTCACAACACGCGCTTTTGCTGTAACTTGTACTACCACGGTGTTTTTATCCTCAATACATGCAGTGAAAATTATTGTTGAATTATAAAATGAATAAACTACTTCTGTCTTGCTGTTGTATGGAGTCACGCAGGATTCCAAATTGTCCTCAGAGTTTCTAATTTTGTCAGCCTCGGAGCCTGGCTTTATTCATAAATTGAGGACTTGCTCACTCGCTTGTGCAGCGAGGACGGCGACTTGTGAATTTGTTTTCTTTTCTCCGTCAAAAGCGTCTGCTGGTTTGGACACACATTGCCACACTTGATTGATACATTGCTATCTTTTTAGGTGCAATATAGCAAGGTAAAGTCAACTTTAGAGTCTTTACTTTAGAGGACACATCCAAACGATTGAGGACAAACTTAGCTTTTAATATGTAAAGTTGGGTACATGTCCGCCAATGGTTGCATTTGTGTATCATGAATTTAATTGGTCGTTTTGCAGTACTGAATAGTACTGATCATCTTAACCAGTCGCTTTCGTAACAGCGCCAACTTAAAAACATCTCACTTGACCTAAACGACACAAAGGCTGGAATATCAACACAAACGTGTGGAAGCTGACGACATAAATATTTAATGATAGCAAAAAGTGACAAATATTCCATGTCAGTTTAAGAGGAAATTAGAGTGAGTGTTCAAGAGCGTGAAATGTTACAGAAACAGGTAAATATCTGTTAATTTTGATTTTACTGCATACTCGGGCACTTTATAGCCCCCAGACAATGTTGAAGAAGCAAACAAATCTATTAGAATGTACAGTTGTCAACATTCATGAATAGCAATTCCCAGACACGCCGACAGTTCCCTTTCCGATATTTGTTATACCACTGCACATGGATAGGCGACATAGAATGCGGTGAATTCAAAGTCTGTAGACATTTGATGTTTTCACTGTCTACCATAAAAATCAAGTTTCCCGTAGTTTGTCTGTAGCTTTGGTCATTTGTCTCTACGCCCTTAGCTACTTACAGAGTCGTTGTAGTGGTGATCCAAACAAGGAATTGATAAACAATAGAACAGTCGCTATCGAAAATAAACATAGTGTAGCAACATTCGAGTTTGGTAACGAGGAATAGATAGTTATGGAAAGGAAATGTACTCTCGGTGTAGAATTTTGGAAAACAAAGATCGACTCATGTTATAAACACTTGGGACAAATAAACTTTCCCACACTACTCAAATCCAGGTTTTGCACGAAAACTGTAATTTAGGTTTTATCACATCAGTTGTTCTATGCTTACGAGTAAAATTATCGCCAATTGAAATTCAACCAGTAGCATAAAGGACTACTAAATATATGACTCAAGTAGACTTAAATATATTTACTTTCTACTTGTTGGGAATTAGTATTATTTAATGTACTAATGTACAAAACTGATCAATCGATTCTCTGCAACTTCTAGTGCCGCAGCAATTTAAAACAAGTTTAAAGAACTCACCAACGGTTGATGATAAAGTTCAACCATTCGGCAGTTTCCTCATTGCGGAGTGCCTTCCGTCTATGAACCTTAATCTCCGCTTCACGAACTCTCTCCTCGATTATTCTAGAATTCTTCCGATACGACACCGTAAACACAAGTGGAATCAGAAATGCACACCACAGATACGAGAAACCTAGCGTGCCCAAGAACCAGCCGAGACTGATAGTCACAACGACAAAAAGTGATAATTTAAGTTGTGTTGATTCGCGTTCTTTCTTCGCTTCTGCCTCGTGTTCGTCCATAATTTCTTACGCACCAACCAAATCTGCGTTTGCCTCAACAGGCAAAATTTTACTTATGCGTTATTTTGCATAGCGTTGTTACTCCAGCAAATTCAGCTGTTCCATTGGAGTTTTGCAAACCTGGCGCCCGTTTCAGGCAGTGCCATTATATATTATTTAACAAGTACCTGCAGAATTCCAACTTGTAAACAGATGAGTATTAAAATACATTAGCTATAGCGCAAGTGCATGGGGTTGGTTGATCACGAACTAAAACTGATATGACGATTAACGGGATTCCAAAAAAATTGGTACACTTCTAATTTTTATTTTGAACAGTATAAGTCAGTGAGAACCAAGCTGGTAAAATTGATTTACCACTGATGCGAATAACACATCGAAACTACACCACTCGGTTCCCGGATGTAGATTTTGAAGATTGCCCAAAGCTGCTCTATTGGCCCGAAAAGTTGACCATACATAAAACGTACATTACACAATTACTGGTAAATAAGAATTTCATTTTCTTGCAACAACTGAAGAACAAGGTACATACAGTTCTTGTCACGCTGAGACACAATATGAATATTGCTGGTCACCGGTTTCTACCAGCAGTGAATTTTGCATCTTGAAAATGATTGTACTTTTAGTACATTACTATAGAAATATAATCAAATGGGCTTATTTTCCGAATTTTACAGTAGTTAATAATACCAAGAATCATTTCATTTCAACACAACTAATAATTCTCTATCTTCTTTAACCCTTTCAGCCCAAGACATATCAAGTTGGTTGCTGAGCCTGATTAACTGAATTTTTAAGATTAAGAATAAATTTGAAGGCTTCTTATTTAAAGGGGGAATAACCGTCCAAATTTCTGCCTTAGGGTCTTCTCAATGGAAGGTTATTATGCATGTTTTTTTATTGTACATTATATAGTCGTTGACTGGCGTTCTGTGGAACATGTGTGTTTTGAGGGTCTGGATGGGGTTACCAAACGGCCTAAAATTTAACCGCCAAACCAAGGTTATTATTATCGTTAACCGTCAAGGGAGGAATTCCTGTTAGTCGTCAAACCGTCCCAAATATACTATTTCAACAGCTCTTTTACATGGTCTTATATCAAAGACCATATATTAAAGGCTTTTAATACAAAAACAGTAAAAGTGCATGCAAAAGTGAAAGAAATTGCCTTAAAAAGATGACAAAGAGTGGCGACCTTTGAAGGACCTCAAAAAACCCTTAAAAGTACAATGCTGAATATTGTAGTTTTGTCTCGTATTTCTTCTTAATAAGACCTCTAATAACCTTAACCGTCAAACGGCCTAAAATTTAACAGTCAACAGTCAAAAAGCTATTATTTTTGTCACAGCTGCCCCCCCCCCATCTAGACCCTCTTTTTTCTCACGTGAGAGTTTCCCGAGACCGAAGGCCGAGGGTAAGCAAAAACTCATGTTCCACAGTGAACATCAGCCAACAATGGTTTTGTTATATTGACTGAAAATAATATTTTAAAACTAAAGTTGGGAAGCTCTTTATGCTTCTGCTAGGTGCGTGCATTAAAGCGTGAACAAAGAGAATACATGAATATTCGTTTCCGGAAACATCTGATCGATTAGACCAATCACAACGCGCGTACTATCTGAAAGATATAATTAAGCAATATAAAACGGCTGCGAGTGAATATAAACTGTGATATAAACAAGCCGAAAGTTGTAGAGCACGAGGGAAGTTTAAGAGGCAAAGCCGAGTGTTTCTCTTACTTCTCGAGTACTCTACAACTTTTGGGGTGTTTATATCACAGACACAGTTTATAAACACAAGCAGCCGTTTTATATTTCTTTTATAAAATAGAAATAAGACGAAGATAAAACGAGTGTCTTATCCTCTGATATAAACACTCATTTTGCCATCTGCTAGCCAATCAGAACGTGCGTTATATCTGCCTTATTTTATAACAACAAACAATGGTGCTTCAGTACTGGGAACGTCATTATTATCCTCATAACTACACGACAACCTAAAACAAATTATTGCCCTAAGAAAACAGGATTTGGCCCCTTTGAACTGAAGTTAAACACGCCTGCATTCATCATCTTTAAGTGTCGCTTAGTCGCAGCTAACCAATACCTTAACCAATACCTTTTCAAAATGTCGCCCTATATCAGTTCTTAATGTTAGTCTTATTCCAGCTGAATTATAATAAAGGTGTTTCATTAACATACTATCGCATGAATGAATTACAGCATGTTCACATTTTGCGGGCTAAATAAGATTTACATAATCTTTGTAAGCAGGACTGGGATTTACAATGTTTTAAAAATTTATATATTACAATGCCATTTAAAAGTAGGAAATTATTGAAATTCACCAAGAAATGTCACTAAGAATTCATTTTAAAAACATCAAAATTTACCAGTTGCTTGATTTTTTCATTATACGACGGCCATTTTAGGATAAGTAGATCTTATTAGCCGAGTGCGAGGTCCATACGGTAAGTTATGGACCGAGTTTTTTCCCTTCCTTTTATGGCCCAAGCGCGAAGCTCGCGGGCCACGATAAAGGAAAGGAAAAAAAACGAGGATCCAAAACTTACAGTCCGGGCCGAGCAAACGAGGCTAATAAGATGTTTTTTATATGGCGTTGTTGCATTTCAACTGAATTTTTGTTTGCAAAACAAAACTTGGAAAAGTAAACAAATGACAGCCGCTCCAGAGCGAGGGGTCCGTACGGCAACTTATGTACTTGAAATTGACCAATCACAGCGCGCAAAATTAATCATCCATTTAACAAGTGATACTATGGGATGAACATGGTCAATGCCGGAAGCACATGGACATGAATCATGTCATATCAGCTATGATTCTAGGTGCAACGTGAGAAATCTGTTGATATCAAGCAGAACCCCCCCCCCCCCCCTCCGCAATTAGTTGATTAAAATAATTATACAAAACGTTTACGAATGTATCTTTGCGGTATCCTCTTTCTCAGACTCTCAATGCTGCGATTTCTTTTAAGATCATTGAAATCATTATATTCCGCCATGAGCGGCTACTTAATACTAAGTACAACACCTTTGAACCACAAGAAAAAGGCGCTACACAAATATCTACTAGTTATTATAACGTTCAGTCATATAATAACAATCTTATTAACCTCACCAGCTCGGTCCGTACCGTAAGTTATAATAATTGACCCTCGGGGTTTGTTTCTACGCGAGACGAGCTTGGGCGGACAAAAAACTCGGTCCATAACTTATGGTATAGACCTCGTACTCAGTTAATAAGAGATATTTATGCAATGCTATGCAGTAGGATACCGTGGATATCCCACAAGTCACTTGTATGGATACGAAGAAAACACAAGTAACATGAGGGTTATTCAACGGTATACCACGAGAAAGCATTGCATAACTATTTTATCTCTTTCCAATAACTTCGGAAAGTGTTCGAAAATCTTCAGAATATGCAACAGCTTTCTAAGGCATTCAGATTCGCTGTATTTTTTTATGGCATGGGGCAAATGTAGTTTATTTTCCAAGAACCTATATATATGTCACCATTTCTTGGGGCGCGTTTTTGGGGGGGTTATTCCGGAGTAAGAATTGCCGGAATGAATCGAATAAGCGTTTATATTAGGAGCTATTCTTGTTCCTGAATACTTGGAATACATTTTGTGTATTCTGCATGCTCCAGGTTGCAGAATGGCCAGAATGTATTCTTGGGTGTTTGTGATCGCTTCGTAGCTCGATTTTAGCGGGTTTTTCCGATATGTTGCTGCTCAAATGAAGTTAAATCTTTGCAGCACTGACAAGAACTAAACAGAAAAATGACTGACAAACAGAAGAACACGAAGAAAAACAGATAGGCGCTGGGGAAATCAAAAAGGCGCTGGAGAAATCAAAAGGGCGCTGGAAAATAAAAAAGGGCGCTGCGCCCTTCTGTTTTGGCCTAGCGAGAACACTGGCGCCCTTGGTTTATTCTGCACAAACGTTGGCTCACGCTTCCCACAGAAACTTGGTGATGAAAGTCCGTGACTACGTAAATTGCAAGTGTAATTATATGAACAAGGAAGCAGCGTCAATATATAGTCTCCAATCTGATAGACACTGCTGTCAAATAACAAGTTACTAAATAGCAAGACACAAGTAACAAGTAACACAGCAGCAACTTGATGAACATTTTATGTAAAAAAAACCACAACATTGCCAACGTGTGTTCAATTTGGGCAAAAAAATCTGAATTCCATGAATTTTCCGGACTATCCGCCATGATCTCCAGGCAACTCGAAGGTTATCCACTTTAGCATTTCCATCGAGGATTATCGCGAATGATGGAGTAAAATTATCGAATGCCGAAAATTGTCAGCCTGAAAATTCCATCTGAGTTGCCTGTGGAGGAGACTAGACTTTTCCATGACCTAAAGTTATGTTGCTAAATTCCATGACTGTTCCTGGCCTGGAAAAGAAATTTTCAAATTCCGTGCTTTTCCACGCAGACTTCAAAGTCTAATCAGTGCACTCTTGCCCATGTAGACCATACAAATTGTCTTTTATGTAGGCATCTCTTGACTAATCACCAAAACTGAAAGGACATACCTGAAATCAGAGTCAGTACTTATTCGCCCTTGAGTGACCTGCTTCGTTTAGTTTGTATACTTTTGTACTGCTAATTCAAATTCTAAACTTAACTACTGTCATCTTTTCCTAACAATTAAAATAGATTAAAAATACTAGAATGAAATTTAAATTAGATTAGGTTAGGTTACAACTCAAGTTAGTAACAAATCTATAGCTTTTTCATGCATTCAGTCGCTTTATAGGTTACGTCCGATTATAGGATCTGGCGAGAAGACAGTTTGATCGAATATGCCGCGATTCCAGTTTTGCACGAATGTCTGTAGCTCTTAGTGGGAATGTGCTACCCGACAAATTTAATATCCGTATATCGTAAAACCCAGTTTATAAGCCCTAGGATTTATATACTTGTTCGTGAGGGTTTTTGAAACTTTTTGCAAGACAAATTCACAGATAATACTGATAATCGATAAGAAAGCATAACGAGCGCCAGGCATTTGGAAATTATTCTAAAGTCCAACAAACGTACTCAAAAGTCAAAAGCTTGACCAATGTTAGCAGTCTGATGGGAGGGATTATAAACAGGGGGGGTTTGTAACCGGGATTTTACGGTATACGCATGAACTCGTGTGTGTTATAGGAGAGAAAAGTATATGTCTGAAGTCTATATAGTATTAGTAAACAAATAAACTAGAACAATCGTAAGAAGGTCAAAAGGAATTGACATCCGTCTACCGGCAAATCAAAACAATAATTCTAACCAAGATACATTTTTATAACAGTTTTTACTTTGACTGTTTGGGCTTTCGCCGTGATTGTGAAGTTTGCACTCTTAACTGGCCCGTGGTCTTGTCTCTAAACACTTTTAACTCAACTATATTTAAGTTCTCCATAATTCTACCAAACGCAGAGTTGTTATATGGGTAAATATTTTTTTTATATAATAGTCGGCAAGTTAAAAGGTCACGGAGTTCACAAATTTGTCAGTTCTGCCTACCTCAATATAGTTCACATTGGCCTTTCTTTGGAAACATAAAGGTATGGATATTTGTTATAACCTTTATATGCCTTCTTCAACACATTCGTTGAAGGAAGAAATAGTTTCTAACTGAAGCCCCTGTTTGAAAACGCATCTAAGCAAACAGAAGATTACATTTCAAAACACAGACAAACAGTAAAAATATACTAAAACAAGAATGTTCCGCCTGTTAAGTGTTATTTGAGAATACCTAACTATGCGTTGCGATTCTGAAATACGCTTTCACGAATGGCTGAAAAAGCCATATGACTAAAAGAGGAAAAGTGTCTCGAATAAGCTGAAGTCAATTTTGATCACTTTGGCATATGAATAAACATTTATGTTTTGCTAAGCGAGAAAAAATTTCGTTCCGAACACTAACAGAAACAACAACTCTGCTAAAATGCATATCCATGGTTATCCAGAAACTGTCACATTTCTTGTCACAACCGTTGATAAAATAGTATCGGAACCAGTTTCTGATATCAATTGGTGGTAAAGGGTTAATGTAGGAGAACAGAAAGGAGTGGTTTCTTCTGTTGCTCAACCACATAAGACTGCAGCTGCGCACAACAGTCAGATGCAAATCATATGCTAATTACCTGCTACTCAGTGGCATATATATTTTGTGTTTTGTATTCGACTAGCAGGTGGTCATCACAACGCGAAGATAGTGTTCATTTTAAAATCTCACGGTACTTATCATGGCCAAGGCGTTTTCGGAAAGAGAGCTCGATGATCTGCAAGACAGTTTCAGCCTCTACGACAAAGTTGGAGATGGAAAAATTGATATAACTGATCTTGGCGACGCCTTACGCGGACTCGGAGAAAACCCGACTGAAGGCGAGATCAAGAAAGTTGTGACGGAGCTGTCTGCTAATGGCAGCGTTCACCGGATTTCGTTCTCCGAATTTTTACCTGTACTACAATCATTCCACCAAAAATCCCGCAAGATTGGTCACGACGACTTTATCGACAGTCTAAAAGTTTTTGACAACGACGGATCTGGTGCGATTAATTCGGGTGAACTTCGCCATGTGTTGACGAGCCTTGGGGAACGATTGCAAGATGAAGAAGTGGACGTTCTTATTCAAGGTCTGGAAGACAACCTTGGACAAATATATTACGAAGACTTCGTTAAGTCTGTATTAAGTGGATAAACTGTGACAGAACTTACTCGATTCACCGCGTAGTCGCAATATAAGTAGTTACAAGGGGTTGCAGGCCGAATGCAGTATTGGCTGCAAGATGGTAGGACAGTGTCTTTTGGATTATGCAGTTTATTTGTGATTGTCTTGTATAAAAGGCCTTTTTAAACTTTAATCTTTACCACTGACTGGAAAGCGACTGGTTTTTATTTTTGCTTTGGAATTAGAGTAATTCAATGTTACAACTGTACACCGAAATGTCTGAGCGTTACTTTATCGATGACACTGCAATTACTATGCCGATAGCTTTGTACAGGTCACCAGATATTAAAGGAGTGTCAACTGCATGGTTTCGCTTCATTTCAAATTCTGTTGAAAATTCAACAATTTAATGCTATTACTATAAGCATTACATTTGCAATAACAGACGATATGTATATATCTGTTGTAGAATTCACATAGACCTTATAAATTCACGCTACTGTTGATTTGTGCTTGGACAAAGAAAGGTGGAAAACAACGAAAATGACAAGTTTCTTTCAAGCATTTGTGCAAACTTTGCTGCCACATTCGGTTGTAAGCTATTCTGCCTGAAGGTATATGTTGTAAGAATAGTTCTTGGATCCCATTTGATATCTAGTGACAACACTGGACACGATCTCTCAAACTTAAATCCTTTATTAATAAAAGAAGCGATCCATCTATAATTGTGCTCGCGAATGCATATTCAATTTTCTGTCCTCTCCGACATGAGTTTGATTTGTAAATAAAATGCAAATATCTGCAGATACATCGAGATGGATCCCGGCTGCAACAATCATATTTGACTATCAATTGTCTTTGCTATTGTTATTAAAGAATAATTTGCAATTCCATGGCATGACCAGCATGTATATTAAACAGAAAATGTAAATATTTGCGTCTTCAGTATGTCGCTTCGTGGTTTTAGAAATCAAGAGAGATTTACAACAAAATAATTGCCGAAACGCGAGCTCAAAATTCCCTTCTCCCTGTTGGTAACTTTTGTCAGCCCAAGTGAGTTTCGAATTTTTGTCGGCGTAAAAGGTACTTTTTGCGATCTTTTGTCACTTTATCTCTGACGTCCTACTTCAGCAACGTTCAGACAACTATTCAATTAAAATGTCAAAAACTCCAGGAGATTTCGCAGTTTCCTTTTCACATGAACATCATAAACCTAAAAAACAATTGATGGCAAATTCGATAAAATCTTCCATATCAAGTGCACGCTATCTAGTCTTTTTTGCAATGTCTTAAGAATGCGAACATTCATGTTCATAGGCCAGTACAACGCCTACGTTTTGAAATTATAATATCAGCTCGGATATCGTCAGCAAGAAAGTATTTATAAAGAGGAGATATTAGTTTTACGTCGGTAACCCGTAACAGTTCTGGGAACTGACAAACGTGAGGGACACGGACCAACGGTTTAACGTCACCTGTCCCGCACGGACGGTGCGGCGAAAGAAGATCCAACACAGAGCCTCGCCAAGCATTGAACCCGAAGCCTCCTGATTTTGACGAGTCTGTCGGCGGGAAAAGACGTGAAGGAGAAAATCGGGGAACATGTGCATCTTCTTGTGTTTTGCCAGCTCTGTCGCATTCCGTTTTGCCTCTCTTACGTCACAACTCACAGACGTTTTAGGTCGGTGCCCAAAATGTAAATTACAGTCATCACTGGAAGCGTAACTTTGTATTCCAGTCGCAAAAGATATAGAACCTTCTTTCCGTAATGTTAACGTATATATTGTTTGCGACTGCCTAACGTGTTACGTCTCTGAGAAAATTAGCTAGTCTTTGTCCGAGTCGGAGAGTGTAATGTTTTTACAAATTTCTTACGAGAACCACGTAAAGTTTTAGCTCTTTTTTGTACACGAGAAAATGTACAGCGTCATAATAGTTCAGATTATTATGTTACCGTAAATCCCGATTATAAGCCCCCCCCCGTTTATAAGGTTCCCCGATTATACGCCCATCTACCTGTAACAAAACAATATTCCGGTTATAAGCTCCCCTCTACTTTTCCTTCCAGGTTGTTTAGTTAATACAAACGCCTTCACAGAACACTGTACAACTTCACGGTACAATAAGTTTAATTATATAGCTTTGCTACAATTTCAACAAGTATTAACGAAATTTATCGATTTATTGTGACGTTTGAAGTTGTGAAGTTAATAAAAAGAAAACGTATTTCGAAACGTTTTTTCATACCGTTTATAAGCCCCCCTGGATATATGCTCCCCCCCGTTTTGTAAGTCCACCCAAATCCCCTTATGAACAAGTATAAGCCCAGGGCTTATAATCGGGACTTTTCGGTATTATATATTCGATATCGGCCGAATTGATATATGTTTTTCTCCGTGAGGGCGGATGTTTAGTTAACGTTTCGGGTTAACGCTCGAACCGACAGCAACCCTTCACACTCACGATACATTCACGATTTCTGGGAAGAGGCCACAGAAAAATTAACATGGCTTGCGTATTGTTTCGTGACCAAGTGAAGAGGCCGTTTCCGGTGTTTTGATTGTGCGGCAATGTTCCTAAAACATGGCAAACTATAGTGAACATTGTTTTCCGTGTCAAGGAGTTTGAATAGTAGGAACAAGAGACAGTAGTTTTGAGGGCAAATGAATAATAAGACGATTTCTATGCTCACGTTGACGTTGTCTACAAGACCTGAAACTCGGACTTTCCACGTTGTATTTCTGAATACAACGGCAGAAAGGTGTTCAGCTCCACGCATTCCCACGTGCAGTTATTGTATTCTATAATTAAGTCTTTTGTTTTGTGCTGTTCTCATCCACGTAGCTGTACCAGCTGCTTAAAGTTCCCTAACGACGCTAGAATACTGGTAACCGTACCCTGTAGTTTCCAAATAATTACATTTGATATATTTGGTAACGCTATCTTTACGATTGAAAACAAATAGCTATTTTCACATACTTGTGTAAGTCTTGCACAGGATAACATGAGTTCCTTTAAAACCACCCAGTCTGTAAATCTGACCGATTCCTTGTAATCAAATAGTTTGTTGTCTGTGGTTGTCTTTCCACTAGACTCTTAAGTCATACTTAGTGATCGCTAAGTATTACTTAGCAAAAAAGTTGTGTGTAA
>JANVCK010079775.1:0-12148 GCA_026546655.1 Epizoanthus illoricatus | reverse complement strand
GTTCTCATATCAACATCTTTCCGCTCGCCTTTCGCCATATTGAATCTTGCCAGAGCGTGCAGCGACGCAACACTAGCTTCACTTCCATGCCGGAAGGGTGGAGTTATGAAAACGGTCTATTGTTCATCACAATGAAGATTTATGTAGGTTCGACGCAACGCCAAATAAACATGCAGGACGGTCATTTGCATCTTTGCAGGTCAGTTTGCTGTGTCCATTTCAGTGAGCTCGTTTCCTTTATTTCTAGTCAGTTTCCATTTCATCTCACCATCACTGTCATCGAAACGTTTCAACATGTTCCGCCCGCGAATCAAGTCAAACACTCCAATCCACAACTTACCAAATACACAAGACTGGAAGATAAAGAGGCTGAAAAAAAAGTTGAAGGAAGTGCTGGGACGGTTGAGGGAAATTTCCAAGACAGTCAGAAGAACATTCAAGACAAGAAATGTGTTACATTTAAAGCTGGAACAAAGCAAAATGAACCAAGAAAGATAAAGTTTTTGAAAGACCAGCAACATCAAGCACACGACACGTAAAGAGGCGAGGCGTCGTGTGCAATGAGATTGAGAAGACGATAATCTACCAAGAGATTTACCTAAGGAAATACAGGAGATGCCTGGCTTTGACAGAGTGTCTTTTCAGAAGATTGCCTATTTGGGTGAAACATTTTCACAGAACAGAACATTACACCAACTCGTTCATAATAACTACAAAGAGATGATGCTGTCAACAAATTAAACCGACCGTTCCTTTCATGGACAAGTAAAGGGCATTGCGAACATCTCAGACTCGATCCGTTTATCTTATTAGTCTCTCTGTTCTCTTAATTTGTTATTGCCCTCATTGAGGAATCGTTTAGTTTCAACTACATCTAAACTGGTCGAATGTAGGCAATTGTAGCAAAGTCTTCAAAGTGTGAATACTACAGTACGTACTACGCATGTGTTGGATACAGCTGGTGTTTTCTACTGTATATTAGGGACAATGGATTATACCCTACGCACTGCGACTGTAGGGATTCATTGGGTGACGCTAGTAGTGACGCATTGGATGTCGTTCTGTACGTCTCGTCTTACTCGACCTCAAGGAAAACAAGGCGGTCGTTTTCATCTCTGTAGATGAATTTTCTGTGTCCATTTCAGTGAAATCGTTTCCTTTATTTGCAGCCAATTTCCATTCCATCTAACCGGGTCACCGTTGCCATCAAAGTACTTCAAAATGTTTCGTACGAGAAGTCAAGTCAACCAATCCGATCCACAACTCACCAAATACACAAGACTGGAAGACAAAGCAGCCGACAAAGAGCTGCAAGAGAGTACTCGGACGACGGAGGGGAATTCACAGTACAGTCAGAAGAAAATTCAACACAAGAAACGTGTTACCTTTAAAGCTGGAACTAAGTCTGAAGATAAAAAAGAAGATAAAGATTTTGAAAGACGAGCAATATCGAGCACACGACATGTCAAGAGACGAGGAGCCGTGTGCAGTAAGATTGAGAAGATGATAATCCACCAAGAGATTTCTCTCAGGGAATACAGAAAATGCTTGGCCTTAAGAGAGTGTCTTTCAGAAGATTGCCTATTTGGGTAAAACGTTTGCACAGAACAGAACATTACACCAACTCGTTCATAGTAACTGTAAACAGACAATATTGTCAACAAAACCGACTGTTCATCTCATGGACAAGTAAAGGGCGCTGTGGACATCTCAGACTCCGTTTATCTTATTAGTCTCTCTGTTCTCTTAATTTGTTATTGCCCTCATTGAGGATTTGTTTAGTTTCAACTACATCTAAACTGGTCGAATGTAGGCTATTGGAGCAAAGTCTTCAAAGTGTGAATACTACAGTACGTACTGCGCATGTGTCGGGTACAGCTGTTGTTTTATACCCAGAGCCTACGTTACTCTGGCCGAGCGGCGCGAACGAAAGTCTCTGGGGAAATAGAATTTTTGGGATCGCTAGGGTCCCAAATGTGACATACGCACTAAGAGCACTTTCCATTTGTCGTATTTGGCCGGTCTGGTCGGCCCAAGCAAATGGAATGGGGTAACTTTCAGAACTGGTTTAGGCCAGACTGGTTCAGTTACTGGAGTAGAAATACTGTGCAGTTCGTTTGTTTTGATGAAGAAGCTTTTATAGAAACATGAGGCACTGAACTGACTGACCAGACCGGCCAGACCCGACAAATGGAAAGCGCCCTAAGACTGCAAAACAACACAGAGTAAACACTGGAGAATTTGGCCGTGTAGACGAGCACGGTCTGAATTGTGGCCTGTGATTGGTTAGGTTCAGTTTTACGGCCGGGTGACCCATTGTTTTTATTCTGTGACAGTTCTGTGTGGTCTACACGGTCGACTTACCAAATACTGGAAACTGTCCTGGGCAGAAGGAGATTAAAGTTCCAAACTACCTCTGGAATTTCAAAGCGATCGGAAAAGCGGATTAAAACTTGTTTTAAAAGAACAGAAGAAGGTAAAATTAAGAAAACTGCGTGTGCAGAGTCAACGGTAAAGACCTGATGGACATTTTACCCAGCGGTTCAGTTTTTGGATACTCGCCGAATTGTTCTGTTCCACAGGCACGTCACACGAGTCATCAGCAAATGAATTAATTGTGTTCCAGCTGCTTCAAAAACAATCTCTTATTGCCCGAATTATTGCTTGTTAGAATTGAAAACTTTGAACCTTCAATGAACAATTTGTGGATTCTCAGCGCAGGTGATGGAAGAAGCATTACCCGATGTGTATTTAAACGGCTCCATGTTGACGAGTACTGAATAGATCAATATTTGCTTTGACGTAAGAAGGTATGAGGATAGACTTGTTACAAGTCGACTCACATCGATGGACTCACAATAAGCGACCTTAAAGCAGCCAAGCGAAGCGAGGGTGCGAAAGTGAATCGACTTGTCGCACTTGTAGCGCGCCAAATTTCACCAACTTGAATCCTAGTCGGTGCGTGTCAGCCAATTGTAATAGAGCATTGGCGTACCTGTCAATCATGATTGATTATTTCTCGAGTTCGAGTGTGTTGTCTTTTCAGCCCGGTAAAGAAGCAGAGTAATCAGTATAGCTGAACGATTTTTTAAACCCATAATGCCCCGCCCATTGTTATTATTTTCGCGCTAAAGTAATTATAATAGATGCGATTTCCTGCAAGGGCGACAAGTCGAATCACTTTCGCACCCTCGCTTCGCTCGGCTGCTTCAAACTCACTCGCGCCTTCGGCGCTCGCTTATTGTGAGTATATTGATGTGCGTAGACTTGTAGCAAGTCTAGTATGAGAATATTTTAGTTCTTTGCCGCTTCTTGATTTATCACAAAAGTATTTTTACCGCAATACAAATGCAAATACTAGTTTTCAGCAATAAAGTGTTTGAAGTGATATTGATGGTATGTTTGGAGTATTTTCTTTATATAATTTAATGCACCCATGGCATTCCAATGCCAGACTGAAGAGATCGAACCGCAAAAATGTATTTTAATATTTTTTTAGTCTTGGTAGCCTGCAGAAATTGTGTTAAGTTATAACTTTATAACTCTTAGGTTCAACCCACAGCTCCGAGTTTGCACAACAAAAGTATCCCATACATTTTGTGTTATAAAATTATATCCCATAAATCCAGAAAACTGCAATTATAATTTATAATACTTTTCATATTTTCCAAATGCCATACATTGATCTATACAGATCATTATTGTAAAATAACAGACATCATCATAGCAATTCTCAGTAAAAGAAAGTGTTGGAGATTCCATAGCAGTGATACACAAACATTCCTTCATACCACCTCAAACATAATTTCTTGAGTTCCTGTGGGAGTAACAAAAAAATATTTCTTGTTGGCAAAAATATAAACAAGATAGAAATAATTGTATTTACATGTTTCTTTAATTGTTGAAATAGGTAACATTCTTAAATTTTGAACTCCTAGTATAGTGTTCAGAACACGGCTGATCAGGCGATTTCAAAGAGATATATATTGTAGATGCAAATAGATTAAAATCAACCTCCATATATATTTTACTTCTCTTTCCCTTTCCAATGAAATCAAAGTAGCAACTGCTTGAACCAAGTACTTTTCATTTAAATAAATATTTTTGTACCAAAAATTTAAATCCAAATGATGTGCAGATACATGGAAAATAGAAAACGAGCTGTGATAAGGTTTTGCTTTGAAGTTAAAAAGACCTTAAGACGTGTCCATATTTATCTTAAATATTATTTTGTCCAACTCACTCTTCAAAGCAAATTGAGGCAGTGATGTTTGGCAGTCAAGTGGAAGTACAAGGGGGTAGAAGGTTGAACTATGTTTAGTCTGAGACTTTAGTTTCCACTCATGTACAAGACACATACAAGCTCATTAAAATTTTGTTATGGAAGCATATGAATTATAAATTTTTATAAACAGAAAGTTTGTGGTTATATATGAAAAGAGGTTTCTATATATTATAATATGCTAATTAATGAGCTTGTATGTATGTTTTTCAAGCTGTTTTGGTCAGAAGTCAGGTTACAGCTTACTTAGTAGTTTGGAATAAGGTACATTGTATAGTATTGATCCAGTGATGGGGAGATGTAAATGAAACCATTATTTATTACCTGAAAAAAATACCTGTGAGCCAAACCTAACGACCCCAAAATATATCCAGAGACAAAACTAAAACCCAAAAGGAATTTGTGCAAAAGCATAAATGGTATCAATCTTTAACTTAAAAGCCAATAAAACAATCGTGGTTACAATGTCACTACCCTAAACATTACTGGGCCAAATTTTCAAGCCCCCAAAACGTCAAATATCAAGAATTTCAAACCCAAGAAAATCTGTCATTTTTATATCCGAACACCCCCTGAGAACATTGATGTTAATCTTTAACCATTTCAACCCCCAACATAGTTGATAGATTCTCCTAACATTTGGTAATTGTAAGGTTTGGGACAATTTGACAATTCATTAGAGAAAATTTGCTGTTTTTGATCAGTTTCTTTTTCTTATTACCAAACTACCCACTCTGTACAGAGATGATAAATGTCGATGAACTGACTGGGGTTGAAAGGGACAACATTTAATACAGGCCATTTGCATAGAAGATGCTTTAGGGGTCAAAAGTTAATTGTGTTTGACCTGTATATATGAACTGGGGATACCCAACTGTTTTGTCAAAATAGGCTGTAATGCCATTATATTTCTTACTTAGTTAAATGAAAGTCCAAATAAATATGGGCTATGATAAAATAAAGGACTGTATAGTATTAATGAGATGTAAACAGAATTTATGACGAAACACTTGCAAAGCATCTTCAATTTATGTAGGCCTTTAGGAAGAATGTAAATGTTGCATTGGCAGATCTAATAAGGGTTCATGCCCGTGGCTGGGAGATGGACCATGGCTTGGGTCCCCCATATGCATGCCAACAATTTGCTTGGGCTTATTAAAGTATCTATAATTTATCGTATGAAGAACTCTTTCATATCATCCACTCAGTCCCCTCCCTCCCCTCCGTAATGTCCCCCCCCCATATTGGATGTTTTGCTACAGACCTGGGCTGCATCGGGGGCTGGTTTATCAGAAAAAAGATATTAAGAAGACGCCGATTCAGCTAATATATAGTATTGCTCAAAATTACTCCCAAAATGCAGAAAATAAATTTAAACATATTCTGGGCGAGCTTCCCCCCAACCTGCCTCACTGCTTGTGCTTTTGGTACTCATTCTTCATGCAAATTGAAAATATAATGGCACCCTTAATTGAAAAAGCCTGAATCTGCTCCCGTGTTGAATATAATTATATTTGGAATAGGGTTATTATTTCTTGGTGAGGTCTGAAAGAAGCTAAGGAGGCCTACCAGTGACACATATTGGGCAAGTACCCCCCCTTGAGTGCCCAAAAACTACCAAAGCCAAAGGACCAATACATAAAATATGATCAACAATACTGTTATATTGTTTACAATTTTTATTCAGTTTTGTAACTGATAAGGTTTCTCTATGTGTTCCACTTAGCCAAGAATGTATGCCCCTCTCCCTTCCACTCTAGAAATACTTTTATAATGACATGTCATACATAGCACTAGGAAAAACTTGTGTATACACATCAAGTCCTTTGCACATATATAACTGGAACTCCTGAAGAAAGAATATTGTACAAAATAAACAAAAATGCATGCATACAAAATACAACATTACTCCTCAACAATAACAGTGGTCAAGAGGCCTACAAGAGCACTATTTTGTTGCTCAAGCGGAACAAAATCAAATATATTTATATCAATATTATTTCTAAACACATTTTTTAACAGTTGCAAAGTGTGGGAAAATTTATAATTCTCAAAAATTACTGTACTCATTTTTGTGAATAGAAAATGTGAAGGAATTTAGGTTGGATTATGGAACTTCTGAAAAGACAGAGTTAAAAATTCAGTGCTATTAACGAGACGAAGAGACGAAGAACTTATTATTGTAATAACTAGAATATCAAAAAAGATACTGTACTAAAAAATGTAAATCAAAACAATTTTTAACCAACAACAAATTGATAACGGTTTCTCTACTCGGGTCAGTTTATAGTCACGTTATCAGCAGTTCTAATTCTGAGGCCCAGTGTTTACATCATTTGTATACAGATTATTCATTAAGTTTTTGACTTGATGGAAAATCGCCACACCATGCACATAATTATATTAAAATCTGTAGCAATGCCACTCAGTCTCTTTACCCCATTTTGTCTTTTCTGCTTCACAGGTTTTGGTATTGCATGTGTTTTCATAACAACACTTCTTATCAAACTATCCAGAAATGGACCACAACCTCACTTCTGGTTTGGAAGTTACTGTAAAAATTACTGATTGATAAATAAACGCTTAACTGTACATGTTTTAAAATCACAATTAATTTGAAAATAATAGCTAATCTGTGGGACTGGCCCCTCATTATGAACTTGAATGACATGCAAAAACAATTGTTCCAAATTAATAAAGTTTCTTGAAAATTCTCACCAAATCCAACGTGGAACTACTTAGTTTTACAATAATTTGAATAAGCCCTTGCAAAATATCAGATTTATTAGGTTCGAATATTTCTCGAATGAAATCACATGAATTATCCAAATGCAAAAGTAACAGTGAAATAAATTAACAGAATGACTGCATTAATACAATATTTGTAAACGTTTGAAACATATATAAACACTGTCCCTTGTCTCAGCCCTGGTGGGCCCTATTTAACTGACCGAAGACGAAAGTTTCTAAGCATTGAATGATTGATAGAAGCTCGGGATATAAATTTCCCAAGGTATACGAACCACATTATGCGTACTCAATAATCGTTACTGTTATATGACTAGACCTACATATTTATAGACGATCGTAATCAGGTCCAAAGATTAATAAGCTCAAGAATAAATACGGCTCTGCTGTCAGTCGGTAAACTTGCAGAATGTGGGGAAGCAAGTTTCGGCTGAGTTCAACATCCACAGGCAATAAAAACTTTAGTAAAGAGTAAAATAGACGCAGACAAGTTCACCAAACCTTTTCCACTGCATCTAAGTACTTTTGCTTCCTTTTCAGGGTGGTGATATCTGTGGAAACAGTCTTTTGAGTACATAGAAAGCAAAATAATCGTCCCCACAATCTTTGTTTATCCGCCATTTTGTATATGAGACGTCTTTGCGCATGCCCCAAAAGGGAGCCAATCAGAATGCATTCTCAAAAAGATTTTCCCAGAGCCATTCGTTCGCGCCGCTCGGCCGGGGTAACTTGGGCTCTGGGTACGAGATTGGTGTTTTCTACTGTATATTAGGGACACAATGGATTATACCCTACGCACTGCGACTATAGGGATTCATTGGGTGACGTCAGTAGTGACGCACTGGATGTCGTCCAGTACGTCATTGTCTTGCTCGACCTCGAGGAAAACAATGTGGTCATTTTCATCTCTGCCGATGAACTTTCTGTGGCCATTTCAGTGAACTCGTTCCCTTTATTTGCAGCCAATTTCCATTCCATCTAACCGTGTCATCGTTGCCTTCACAGTACTTCAATATGTTTCGTACGAGAGATCAAGTCAACCAGTCCGATCCACAACTCACCAAATACACAAGACTGGAAGACAAAGCAGCTGACAAAGAGCTGCAAGAGAGTGCTCGGACGACGGAGGGGAACTCACAGTACAGTCAGAAGAAAATTCAACAAAAGAAACGTGTTACCTTTAAAGCTGGAACTAAGCATGAAGATAAAAAAGAAGATAAAGATTTTGAAAGTCGATCAATATCGAGCACACGACATGTGAAGAGACGAGGAGCCGTGTGCAATAAGATTGAGAAGACAATAATCCACCAAGAGATTTCTCTCAGGGAATACAGAAGATGCTTGGCTTTGGCAGAGTGTCTTTCCGAAGAGTGGTTACTTGGATAAATGTCAGCAGAGATCAGTTGGAAGTTTATCCAGAATTTGTGAGCAGAAACACTGAACAACTAATATCCAACATCTTCCCTTTAAAAGCCTGAATATCGACAGAACTTAAAACTGCTAAATTCAGTTGCTTAGCGCACCTGAGGAAAAGAAAGTCGAAATAAACATTTAAGGATTTGTAAACACACTAACAGAATGTGAACAATGCACATCTTTGGATCTCCACACAGGTTGAAACTTTATGTCGTATTGTCACTCAGTCACTGCCTGTTCATAATGAACGAAATTCAGTGTACATTCCCATTATCTAATTTCTGTTCTGTGTTTGTACGCTTCGTGTAATTTATCTGTTGTTTTTTTTCAATTTCAAATGCTTAATGTTTGCCCTGAAAATTCGAACCTGTAAATCAAATGTTTCAATCGATAGCTTATCAACCGACAAAATATATTCTTGATAAACATTCATTAGGAACCTGTAAATAAACCAGCGGAATATAAACTACAATAATTTTTATTTTGTTACCCGCGTTTGAATTGAAGTTACCGCATCTTTTGTTAGTATCTCAAGTTCACCACTAAACAGTTACTCATCTACGCTTCCAAATTCGAATCGATCTTACTTCTCTGTCATATATATTTTTAGCGAAGCTACCTCCTGGTTGAATTTTCCATAATTTGTATAGAACAATAAACAATGAAACATTCGGATCGGAGATCCAATGATTTCTGGGGCTGTATTTCATTCGACTGTTTAGCAACCATGAAGAACATGGTCCTTAATAAACATACATGAAAGGACGTATAAGTGGTTCATTTTTCTGGGGCCAAATGGAGCGAAACGGGATGAAAAAAGATGATAAATGTTTTCCCGAATTACCCAAAGAGCAACTTGTTCATTGAACTGGTTCAAAAGTAGGGATGTGAGATCGTGCTGATTTGCATACAGAGAGGTGAATAGTATTAGGCAGACATTGTGGTCTATTTTTCGGAGCGTTAACTTTTTCAATTTAGTCCTTGTTTCATTATGTATTAGAACGACAGTCATTCGGTTTTTTTGAAAACCCATTTTTGTAATGTTGAGGCAATAAATGGGTTATGCTTGCTCTTTCTGTAGACCCGCACTGCATATAGTTGTGTCAGTTGTTGCGGTTTGGGAATTCAGGAATAAACCAAACTATGAACAATAATAATCTCTTTTTTTGCGATCCACATTAGAATTTTCCGTCTTACATTTGTTGAAGTTCATCTCTAAGCAGTGATTCACTGAATTTCCCAAAACCAACTGCTCTTCTGTTTTTATGCTGATCGTCTTCTGTATAATTTCGCTGTTATTTCAATTTTCAGGGTAACGGTATATTATTGGGTTACTTACCAAGCCCAACGAACGCTTATTCCGGAATACTTGGAATGCATTCTGTGTGTGCTGCATCTGGAGGTAGAATAGCCAGAATATTCTGGAATATGAAGATGCTTATTCCAGAGTAACCTAAAAGAACGCACCCAAACTGTGACTCAATTGAAAACAAAAATCCAGTTATTGTCCCGAATACCCGTTTCCCTCTTTCTATTATGTTAATGTTCTTGTAATTTCTCTACTTTTTCAATTCTCAGGTGCATTATTACCGGTTTCAAGTTTTTCGGCTATTATTTTCCCTTAAACCTGAATGATTATTTGAAGCAGATGATCAAAAAAATTCCTGCTCTGTGGAGTTTTGACGAGCTCTCCTTGGCAACCGAGCCACAAACAAACATCAAGGATGTATACTAACCAATGCCATGTGAAAAATTAAGTTTGTTTTCAACGTAAATGATAACTTTCCGTATTTCACTGATTGTTTTACCAGGTTACTTTGTCAAAATCCAGTCATAGTCATCTTTCTGTGCTCTCCAATCTGTTTCTGTGTAGCTCATTACTTTCTTGCTTTAATGTTCTGTGGTCAAGTTCAAGATTACCGACCACGAGTTGGTTCTATCGGATGTGTATGGTCTTCATTCGAAAAAAGCTTAGATATCCTGGCCGAAAACCTCTTCATATTGGTTAATATTCAGGGAACTGATAGCTCAATATTTGTACGAACACTTTCAATTTTCCTACGAATAGTCCTTGGTCGAAAGAGAGGATAACTGTATCAAATATTATTTATGCAAAGTCGCCCAGATAAAAATGTTTCGATGATTTTCTTGACGTAGCCTTAGGGCGCTTTTCATTTGTCGGGTCTGGCGGGCCTGGCAAGTCAGTTCAGTGCCCTATGTTTCTATAAAAGCTTCTTATTAGAACAAACGAACTGCACAGTACTTTTACTCCAGTAACAGAAACAGTCTTGCCTAAACCAGTTCCGAAAGTTATCTCATTCCATTTGCTTGAGCCGGCCAGACCGGCCAGATCCGACAAATGGAAAGCGCCCTTAGTGTCACTGCTCATTGCTCTCTCTCCCCACTCCCCTATCTTCTTTTTCCCTCACTTTTCTTTCTTCTTTCTCCTAAACCTTTGCGCTTGCTACGTAGGCTACGACGGCAACTACAAATAAACATACCATCAAAACGAAGTATTACTTTTTCATGACCAAGAGAAGAGCTAACAAGATATCAGACTTCATTTTCGTTTATTAGTCTCCCTGTTTTGCTATTTTACCTTAAAGAATTTCTCACGCTCCATGTTAAACTCCAATTGAAACTTGACGAGTCTTCGCTATTGATTTCTGCTGAATGTGATTCGCACATACGTAAGCATACGTAACAACATGGAAAAGGAAGGGAAAACAAAACAATCATTTGCATAGCAGGAGATTATTTAGTTGTGTCTGTCTCAAGTGAGCGCGTTTGGTTGAATGTAAGCTACATTTTTATCTTCAAGATGTTCCGTGCGATAAGTCAAGTCTCCCTGTCCAACCCTCGACCTACCAGATACAGCAGACTAAAAGATAATGGAACTAATAATGATGTACAAGAGAGCGCAGAGAAAGCGGCGGCGAACGGCGAGGATGTTCATCACAAGAAAATACATGCTGAAACTAATCAAGATAAATCAAGAGGAGAGGCAAATTATGAAAGACCAGCAAAATCGAACACACGATATTTGAAGAGACGAGGAGCCGTGTGCAGTAAGATCGAGAAGACAATAATCCACCAAGAGATTTCTCTAAGGGAATACCGGAGATGCTTGGCTATGACAGAGTCTTTATCCGAAGATTGGTTACTTGGGTAAATGTTCGCAGCGACAGCAGCAACCACATGTTGGATGTTTATCCAGAATTTGTGAGCAAAACACTGAGCAACGTAATATTCAACATCGTCCCTTCAAAAGCCTGAATATCAAAAGAAACTGAAACTGCTTGGCTTTGACAGTCTCTATCCGAAGGTTGCCTACTTGGGTTAATGCCGGAAAATAATAACGATTTACCACAAGTTGTACGTATGCTCACGGTAAAAACCAAAGATTTCTATGAACTCGCAAAACCATAAGAAACAGAAACAGCAAACAATACAGTAGCACTAGTTTTCTATTCGTCAACGGGACGGCAAGATTGGCTGATGTTGCTGAGGAACCGGGACTGATGTCGTCATGGGGTTGCCGCGATCTGACTGAATATTCCGCAGAACAGGCTCTTCTCTCTTGGTTTAACCACTATTTAAATATTTTTCGCTAACTACAGGAGATATAATAATAATAATAATAATAATAATAATAATAATAATAATAATAATGATAATGATAATGATAATGATAATGATAAT